>JAPKLY010000852.1:0-25812 GCA_026898435.1 Prunella vulgaris | reverse complement strand
CAAAGAAGTGAGCAAGTGTGAAGTGTACATGGAAGTAATCCTACTATGGTTCCTCTAGAATCCTATCATTCCTAGCATGCAAAAGGTCTCTTGGTGTATTAATCAAGCCAACTAGTGTCTAGATCTCTCTACAACACAAGGTAAAGCTCTATTAGGTGTCTAGATCTCTCTACAAGTCCTAACACTCCAATTAAGAGGTCTTAGGCTAATATGCAATTCTCATTGGTCATACTAGCAATATATCAAACACTTGGTATGCATAAAGTTCTTATAGCTCAATTCTCATTTCATTGCTAAAATATATAAGCCATGCAATCCAGTTTAACATCCCAAACATTCATACATGTCATTAATAAGAGAACTAATCCAACAAGATCACTAATTCATGCATAGGATTAATAAGAGACTAAATTCACCATAGTATGCATACAACCATGCAACAAAAGATTAGCCCATGGCTAATTGGAAATGAAAATCAACAATTAACATTCTAAACAACATGATTAAGAACTAAGACAAGAGAATTAAAGGAATTCTTACCATAAGTGGATGAATGGAAATACAAGCATCAAACCTTGAAAAGCTATCTCTAAATCCGGAATGCAAAATACAAAACTAAACCGTAGAAACGTAGCTTGAATCGAGAGAAGAACGTAGGAACAAACGGATCAAAATTTCGACGGACGGATCAAAAGTTATAGAAGAAAGAAGATTGAATCTAACTAAGAACCCACTAAGTAACTACCTAATTCTCTCTCTAAACTAATCTAAGAACTAACTAATGAAGAAGATCCTTGAGAATCTGATCCCTGATGTATTTATAGTGCCCACAATGTTTAGTCCAATGTGCCCTTCATTAAAACGCGCGAAAATCCGAGTATTCAGGACATCTGTCGCCCAAGAGCTGTAGGTCTGTCGACCACTTGGGCGACAGCTTGGTCAACACGGGTGCCTTTTGTCGTCCAAGAGTGCCAGGTCTGTCGACCCAGCTTGGTCGACACTCCACTCGATAAATGGCTGTCTTTCCAGGGATGTTGGTCGCGCTAGGCCTGTCTTCCGAAGAAGGAACGTCTGTCGCCCGAGGCCTTAGTCTCGGTCGATGAGTGACTTCCTTGTTTTTGTCATATCTTGAGCTCTAGAACTCCGATTGACTCGATTCTTTTTGCGTTGCGACCCTCTCTTCAAGCTCTTCAAAATGGAACATCAATTGCATCAATTGGCTAAACTCCAAAATTTCGGACTTTTCTCAAACTTGCTCGTTTCTTCCTCATTTTGCTTGTTTTCACCTACAATCACAACTTTCTAGCCAAAAGGGGTTAAATGCACAATTTATACCATATTAGGGTCAAATATGAACATAAGTACATCAAAACCATATAGAAATAGATGCAAAAAGATGCAATTATGACCCTAATCAATAAATTACATATTTTCAAAAGAAACATAGATTTTACGCTTTTATTATGCTATAATATAATGACTTTTTGTTTATTTTCCCATGCGTATATATTCCTGAATAATCATAAGCAACACATTACATATTTTCAAAAGAAACATAGATTTTACGCTTTTATTTTGCTATAATATTGCTATCGGCATCAATACTTTCTCCAATTTGATTTTTCATCATGAATGGGGACACTTTTAATTAAATTCTAACATATAAAGTTTGCTATAAAGTATATCTCTTGAAGCTGGCTCTTTTGACACATATATACAAATAAATTTTAGGCTTCGTTTTCAACTTATAAACAATTAATTAACTATTTATTGCATCAACAAAATATATTTATAACTGTAAGCTTCCTAATTAAATGCATGGAATCGTGCTTCCCGGGCAACCATACATGTTCGCCACAAGGCTTGACCATTATTTCCTTCTAGAAGAAAAGGTATCCCGGTCAAGTTTCTGTATGAAAAACTAATTTCATTAATTAATGTTCAACCCAAATTATTTGTGTAAATTATTATGTGATGTTTCACAAAAAAAAATTATTTAAAAAGTAACATAAATTATTATTGAATAGGTCTCTTGTGAACTCGTATCTCTATTATGTGTAATCACTATTACTGTTATTCATATATACTATCACTGTTATAAAAAATATAATTATTTTTTTAACGGTGATAGTAAATATGCATAATAATGATAGTGAATATACATACCAATGATATTGTATACACATGACAGTGATAATTAAAAATCCGAGTTCACCGTGAACTCGGATTCATACAAGTTTTTGTCATTATTGTTAGGGGCATATTCTCCGTCCTCTATTTTGCCGTTGAACCTTTTACTTCTCCTCCAAGGTTGATCTTTTGATAAATTTTGATGATGTCCCATGAAACACAACTTGTTGCGTAGTCTCTGAGAGCAAGTTTGCTCATTGCAGACTGAACAAACTATTTATCCTTTAGTAATCCATCCAGATAAGTCACCATATGCCGGAAAGTCATTTATTGTCCACAAGATAGTAGCATGCATTTGAAAATTTTGTCTACAAAAGACATCAAAGGTTTCTGAACCTTTAATCCACAATTCAGCCAATTCTTTAACTAATGGTTGTAAGTAGACATCAATGTCTTTTCGTGGCTGATTAGGATAATAATTGCATCATAATTGGTATATTCTAGCATGATATTGAGTTATTTGTATACATTATTGACCCAAATATGCTATGAATTGTTTATTTACCTTTTTGTGCAAGAAAGTTGTGTTTATAGGTTTAAATAGGGCAAAATCGAGGAAATCACGACGAGGAAGATGAGATGACATGATCCGAGCATTTGGGGAAGCTTAGATGATCAAAAGGAAGGTCCTAGGAAGCTTGGACGAGCCATTGGATCAAAATAGGAAAAGTAAAAAACAGACGTCTGGACTTGAACTGAGATCGAGTGCCGGCAAAGCTCTATTCGAGCGTAACTAGCCTTTGTTCGAGCAACAAACCTTCTGCCCAAAGTGAAGGTCCACACTCGATCACATGTTGAAGACCGCTCAAGCAGCCATGCTCGAGCGCCTTCCTTCTTCACCTCGAGTGACACTCCAGAATTTTTGAAAATTAAGGGCAAAGTCGTCTTTTCGTGCATTTAATGAAGGGAAATTAAGTCTAAATGTTTGGAGCACTATATATACCACAAGGATCACATTTTGGAGGGACTTTTGTTCATTTCATTCTTAGATTTTCATTAGATAGTTTAGAGAGAGATTAGAGGTAGTTACCAATTGGGTTTGTAGTTAATTTTCAATATTCTTTCTGTGATTACTTTTGATCCAACCATTAGATTTATGATCCGTTCGGTGCATTAGATTCCTCTCATTTTTAGTTACATTTCTACGGTAGGATTTATCTTTTGGAGTTTCAGATTAGAAGATAGCTATTCAAGGTTTGTTGATTGTATTCCAATTTCATCTACAATTGATAAGTTTCCATTTAATTCTCTTGTATTACTGTTAATCATGAATGTTCTTAGCTTAATTGTAGTTTGTACTTGCCAATTAGCCATGGGCTAATACTCTTGTTGTATTGGATGTGTGGACATTATGGTTTAGTTTAATTGCTTATTAATCCCATGCATGTATGAGTTAGCTTGATATAGTAATTCTCTATATTGTTGATTGATTGAACTCTTGGTGTATGCATATGGATGTTTTGAGCCTAAATTGAGTTAGCAACACATGAGAATTGAGTTAATTCATTGAAGTTCATGATTGATATTTGTGCACACCAAGTGTTTGTGTTATTGCTTTTATGTCAATGAGATTTGCTTAGGAGCTAAGAACCTCACAATTAGAGTATTGAGTGTTGTAGAGAGATCTAAGCACTTGATAGAGTCTTTTGACTTGATTAGTACATTAAGTGATACTTATGCATGCTAGGATTGATAAGTGATTAGATGAACCCATAATTGAAATACTCTAATGCACACACCTCCAACACTTGCTCATCTTACAAAAGGTGATAGATAGAATTTACTCTCTTTGTTGCAAGTAGATAGAAACCAAGACCATTTCTTGTTTTCATTAGTGAATCACCTTTGTAAACCATCAATACTATCTTAATCAGGCCTCATTTCCCTGAGTTCGATATTATTACTTGGTCAACTTGCCTAAACAACAACATCCACGTACACTTGCATGATTGCATACACATATTAGGCAAACAGTGGCAATTTTTTCCCTGGTATAAGCAAAGATAATAAAAGAAATGATTGTTTCATGCAATCCTAAGGAGGAAGATTCAGCGGTGCAAGAATAACCGGCCACATGCTGTAAGTAGTGCTCAGATTTCCAAATGGATTAAAGCCATCAGCAGCTAAGGCTAGTCTAACATTTCTTGGACCATTAGCAAATCAGGGAAACACACTATCAAAATCTTTCCATGCTATAGAATCAGCTGGATGTGTCATATAATCATCATCTATACGTTTTTCTTTATGCCAAACCATCTTTTTAGAGGTTTTTTAAGACATGAAAAGGCATTGTAGCCTAGGTTTTACAGGAAAATATCTCAAATTTTTTTGTGGTATCTTTTTTCCTTTACCAGTGTTGATTTTTCAACGAGAAGTCCCACAAATAGGGCAAGTATCTAAATTTTTATTTTCATTCCAAAATAAGGCACAATCATACTTGCATGCATGGATGCATTCATAACCTAACCTCAAATCATGTAAATATTTTTTAGCTTCATAGTAAGAGCGTGGAAGTGTCTCACCATCTGGAAAAGCTGACTTCATCAAACTCAACATCATATCTATAGCTCTATTACTCAACTTATTGTACACTTTTATGTGGAGCAATTTGATAATAAAATATGTCTTTGAAATCTTCCTACAACCAGGATGTAGTACGGTTTGAGTATCATCCATGAGTGCCTCAAGATATGCATGGAGACTATTGGTATTGTCATCATCAGTTGACATATTATCATTATTTACTTGATTGTATTGTTCACCGAGGTCAAGCAATATTTCTAACTCCATCATCTTCCTCGTCGTTGTTTTCTTCTACCAGACGACTATTAGTTCTTATACCTTCATTATTCAATCTAGGATCACCATGATAAAACCACATAATGTACCCTAGATCCATCCCATTCTCTAATATATGACGTGTAACCGTCCTCTGATCTTTAAAGCTTAAGTTCAAACAATTTGTACAAGGGCATCGAACATCACACTCTATACCCATATTAGTTCTAACAAATTGCATAAAACTATTTACTCCATCTACGTAACTTTTAGATCACTTAGTATCACACATCCAACTCTTGTCCATTTCAAAATAAACCTATTGCACAAAATATTCAAATTAAAAATTATTATTTTGAAAAATAATAAAAGATGATTTAATAGTAAGAGAGAAAATAAAATGAACAAACTCACAAAATACATTTAATAAACATTTTTTATATAAAAGATAATATGCCATGAGAAAAAATAAAATGCATCCTACGATTCTTAATCTGATAAATTAACTCGAAATGACAATATATATGCACAAATATTACTAAAATGCCTAAAAAACTTCACCAAGTCTATGGGACAGGCATAATTACAACTAAAATATCAAAAGGTCATCATCAATTACTATACATTTAGAAAATCTCTATTGCATATGCCCACATTTAACATAACCTAAAACTAACACAACATGTTAAATGTACATAATGTAAAACAGCCACAAATCCTTTGTGTAAATTCTCTAAAGTTATCACAAAAAATATTATAATTTCTACAACTAATCAACGGCGTCCATGTATTTAATGATATTAAAATGAACATACACAACCTTAAGCATTCACTTTAATAATTTTCATGCAGGCACAATGAACTAACATTTCTTCCCTATTTAAGCATCTTATTAACAACGGGTCAAGCCACCTATTGGCCTTAAAATGAATCATTAATTTTTTTAGAATAAGAGTGAATGCATAAAAGTAGCATCTAACTACCAGAATCACACTTGGTAAAGTGTGTACACTTATATACATACACTATGAGACCTTACTGCCCAACTATAGTTAGTAAACTAAGTAACCACTATAAGCTAACAAACTAATAGCTGTAATGCTAACAAATAGTTTAACTGATAACAAACAACACATTATCTCTCTAATAGTAGGATCGTGGATGCACTGGAAAACTATATATGCATCATCATGGTCCAATCACCACACATCATAATGCTTGTAAGTTGTAAACTTGTAATAGTGAAACATCATGCTTGTAAATTACACACAAATTAAAAAAGCACATCATCATACTTTAACGGTGAATCATGAAGAATTAAAATTTAAAAATAATACTCCTGTCCACCAAATATATGCACCTTTCTTTGCACGTGATTTAATGCAATATGTCAGAGGATATTTTGGAGTATTGTGAGTTCCGTTTATGAATAAAGCGAATACTTTTCCAAGGTACATCATACGTACTTTCTAAAAATAATCACTTTATTCATAAACGGACCTCACAATACCCCAAAATATTCTTCGACATATTGCATTAAATCACATGCAAAGAAAGTTGCATATATTTGGGGGACAGATGGAGTATAAAGAAACTAATTGATGATACCCAACAAATCAGATACACTGTTCAAACTAATTGAATTGAAACAGAAAATAAATTAAAACTAATTGATGAAAGCCAAGAAATCAGAAACTAATTGTTAAAACACAACCCATCAGAAAACTATAATATTGGTTGGAGTAACAGGTTGATTAACTAGGAGAACAAACATCTCCTAATTAAGCCAACAAAAATGTATATGCACCTAAACATATAAAGCATGTTGACAGAGGTTCGTTCTAATAGTTAATCAACACAAACCAAACTAGGAAGCCAAAAAGCAGAAACTAATTATTTAAATCAATGCTCTCGATCATGTTAGCAGGCTTGTTCTAATATTTAAATCAATGTAACAAGTTGACAGAGGTTTGTTCTCCAATTATAATGAAAGCCAAGAAATCAGAAACTAATTATTGAAACCCAACTAATCAGAAAATTATAATTGAATTGAAACCCAACAGATGAGATACACAGAAACTAATTAAAACTAACTAGAAAGAATCAGGAGACACACCCAATTAAATTAAACCACGAAAATAACAAAACATAAGAATTCTGTTCAAAATATGACTTATGTTCATAGCTAACCCATTAGAATCGAACCTTAGACTATTGGAGAAATTAGGTAAATACTTAACTTAAGGTAGGCAGCAAACCTCACTTATTTAGAACAGTTGTTGGGGCAGAGAGAGATGTGGAGTGAGACTTGACCCAAACAAGTAGCGCAGATGATGGTGGTGGTAGCATTTATGGAGAAGAGAAGTGGAGTTGCTCATTCTTCCAGAGACAGAGGGATGGGAACAGTATGGAGAAGAGCTATGGCATTGCTCGTTCTCGCAGAGGCGGAAGGATGGGAGCAGTGGCGTTCCTTTCGTCATGAGTTGCTACAAGGGTAAGTATGAGCAACCGAGCAAGAGGTGAGTCGAGCACACGAGTAGAGGATGAGGAAGAGAGCAAATGGAGGAGGGAGAAAGGTATGAAGGAGGAACACAAAGCTTTGGAGGAATGAGCATAGATGAATGGGCACAAGAGATGAGGTCTTTGAGGATGGATGTTACTTCGCTTAGGACGGATGTGATGGCCATTAGGACTGATCAAGCCGCATTCCGTACGGACATGCACGAGCTCCTAGAAGCTCAACGTGCCATGATGGCATGGCATATTGGCGAGGGACATATCACGAGGCCCGATTACCCTCCATAGTGAAGTGAACACTTCGAGACTAATTTCATAGTGGATGGGGTATCGTATTCTATCCTTGTCTTGCTTTCATTCCTAACTTTGATTAGATTTGATTTGAGATTTGTTAACTTGATTGATTTGAGATTCTTGTGGTATGCTAGACTTTGATGATTGATGACTTAGATGCTATGTTTGATCTATGAGTCGATTTTGCTTATATCTTGTGCTTGATCTTGATATGCTTATGTTGCCACTTAGGAAGATGAATGCATTGAGATAAGGTCTTGATTGTGTTAGTGATGTGGTTAGTGCATAGTTAGATGTGATGTATATATTGCTTAATTCATATTAGTCTATTATGTAGTTGATTCTTTGAGACTTGATACATGAATGAGATGTGCATGTTTGGTAGGATATGTGTCATGATCAAATTGAGCCCGTGATATTGAGCTAATTTCCCATTTTCATAAATAAACAGATGATATTTCTTTGATGTGAGATCCACATGGTACATGATCACTCTAGAACTTGACTTGAGTCTTGTTTGAGGTCACACATGATAACTAGTTTGCAAAGCATGATATGATAACTAGTTTTAAAATGATCACAAGTTGAGAAAAAGGAAAGCAAAGTGCTCAAGAAAGAGTGATGAATGTGAAAATTGCATGAAGAAGCATAGTGCTTGTAGCAAAGAAGAATGTGAATGATCTAATATGTTTTTTCTATGCTTTACTAATCATATAGTCACTTTTATCCAAAACTTTCATACCTTACCAAAGAGCCGACACTACAACCTATGAGAGTTCTCATTGATTTGAGAACAAGTTGACAATTAAGTGGTGGAGAATTTGAGACTCTTGTCAATCTTATGGTAGTGAATGTACCTTGTGTGATGATTGAGTGATTGAACCTTCATACACTTTTTGAGCTAAACACTACATGGTGAGGATTGTGACTCATTGATTTGATCATGTGTGCATTGAGTTTGTGTAGATAGTGGAAGAGATGATATTACATCGATAGATTTGCATGAGGTAGGTGATGTATATGTGGCATGTGATAGAATATTGATTGCTCATTGATACAATTATTCCCCTTATCTTATTGCTTCATTGTCCGAGGTCGTGCAACGATCTAGTTTGGGGTGTGATTAGAGTAATAATTGTATCATATTTGGTGTGTTCTAGCATGATATTAAGTATTTTGTATGCATTATTGACCCTAGTTTGCTATATATTGTGTTATTCACCCTTTTGTGGAAGAAAGTTGCTTTTATAGGTGAAAAAAGGCAAAAATCGAGGAGATTATGATGAGAAAGGCGAATTGAGGTGATCCGAGCATTTAGGGAGGCTTAAATGATCAAGAGTAAGACCCTAGGAAACTTGAACGAGTGAACGGAGCAAAACGGAAAAAGTCAAATTCGGGTGTTGGAGGTTACACTTTGATCGAGCGCTGGCTAACCTCTGGTCGAGCGCAACAAGCCCTTGTTCGAGTGGATTCTACCTGACCTGACCACATGGGGTGCGCTTGATCAAGCTGATCGAGTGCCAGTAAAGCTCAGTTCGAGCGCCTCCTGAGCTTGCTTGAGCGCTATTTGCGAAAGTTGGCAATTTAAGGGCAAATTCATCTTTTCGTCCATTTAATGAGGGGCAAATGAGTCTTAATGTTTTGGGCACTATAAATACCACTTGAATCAGATTTGGAAGTATTATTCATTAGAACTTTTCATTAGATTCTTAGCTTAGATTAGGGAGAGATTAGAGGACGTAACCAAGTGGGTTACATTTTGATTCATCATCTTATTTTTTCAATTACTTTTGATCCGATCGTTGGATTTTCGATATGTTCGTTACAGTAGATTCCCCACGAGATTAGCTACAATTACACGGTAGAATTTATCATTTCGACTCCGGATTAAAAACTAGCTTTGGAAGGTATTTGGGTTGTATTTCTAATTCATCCACAATTGGTAAGCTTTCTTGTAATTTTGCTATTTTAGTCTTAATCATGATTGCTTTTAGCTTAATTGTAGATTGTACTTCTCAATTAGCCATGGGCTAATTTTCTTTTGCATTGGAGTTATGGAGATTATGGTGTAGTTTAATTGCTTGTAATTCCCATGCATGTATGAGTGAGTTTGATGTATTAATTCTCTATATGGATGATTGATTGAACTTTTGATATAAGCATTTTGATATTTTGAGCCTAGTTGAGTTAGCAACATATGGGAATTTAGTTAATTCAATGATGTTCTTAATTGATAATTGTGCACACCAAGTGTTTGTGTTATGGTTCTTATGTCAATGAGAATTGCTAGGAGCTAAGAACTACTCTAGTAGAGTATTAAGTGTTTTGGTGAGAACTAAGCATTTGATAGAGTCAATTGGCTTGATTAGTACATCTAGTGATACTTATGCATGCTAGGAATTGCAAGTTGTTAAATGAACACATAATTGAAGTACTCCAATGCACACTACCAACACTTGCTCATCTTGTCAAGGGTGATAGATAGATATTCAATTTCTTGCAATTAGTAGATATAACCCAAGCCCTTGTCATTACTTTTCTTAGATAATCATCTTATTAAACATCCAATTCTTGCTTATCAAACATTGTTTCCCTGTGTTCGATATTTTAACTTGGTCAATTTACCAACACAACAACGACCACATACACTTGCGTGATTGCATCCAAATTTAGGCAAACAATTGCAGAAGCCGTTGCAAATAGATGACAATGAGTTGATTTTTTGCTTTATTTTCAATTTGTCCATTGGCCTTTTTTTAAAAAATTTCAAACACTATCAATTTTTTGTTTGTTTGTTATCAACAGTTATATCCAAATTTTTATTTTAAATACATCTTCTCATTTCTCAAATATTACTACTATCAAATATATATTTCTTGTAATTCTCTTTTAAATAAAAAATGGATAATGAGTGGATGCAATGGTATAATTCTTTAAAATCTGGAGAAAATACATCGTCTCCAACTACCAATTTTCGTCCACCGATTATCAACTTTCATCCTCAAAATCCTAATTTCCAACCCCAAATTTTTTTTATCCTTCCTGATGCCAGTCAAATCAACCCGATTAATTTACCTCAATTTTCTTATATACTATTTTCGCAATATTGTTTTCATCCTCCAATTGGATCAAATTCTTCCAAAAGGGCTAGTGCATATTGTTGTGAAATAGACAAAGACACTTCAACACCAAACTCTCAACGTTCGTCTCCTTAATCATCTCAATTCTCTCCAATCGGACTTGAGGACACAAATCTCACTGCTGACTTTGAGGCTATCAATGATCCAACGAGGGCTCCTATTTCACAAAAGAAACCTTGTAAGTTGTTGGGTCAATATTAGCACAGACTCTGTAGTTGGAAATGATAAAAAATTGGAGCAAATGTGGATTCGGATTGCTGATGCATACAACAGGAACTGTCCAAGCGGCACACCATTTATGAGTCATAATGTGTTAAAATCAGATTACTATACACTACAAAATAATTAACGAGATATTAAATTGACCGTTATAAAATTTACTTTGTTGCTTTTGAATTTCCTAGTGTACTTTGCGTGCTTTTAATTTGTATTTTATCGTTTACGTAATAAAAAATAAATAATATATTTTTGGAGTTTTTTTTTAAATATACTAAAATATAAAAATATTAAAAGTATTAGAATATTTAATTATATATTTTTTATTTCAAAAAATTATAATAATATAATTTATAAATTAAATTATAAAAAGAATAAATAATATTTTAATTGAAGTGGGTTCCTAGAAAATCTACTTTTCAGATTTATTATTGAAGATAAAAAAATTTTTGAAGGTAGAGATATTTTGTTTTTGTGATGGGCTGAGATGGCAAAAAAAAAAAAAATCTGGGATAGATCGTTTGACAAGGCCTAATGACTTCGGCTACTCATGCTACTGCAGAGAAGACACATCGTTATAAACATAACAGTTTATTAATATATATTTTCCATTCTTTTTAGGCACAAATTAAAAAATATAAAAAAATATGATGGAAAATAATAATAATAAAATAATGTAAAAGAAAAATAGTAGTAATAAAGTAAATAATAATTTATAAAACACATACAATAGAATGAACAAAAATAACAAAATAAAAAACGGGAGAAATATAATTTTATATATATATATATATATGCAACAAGCACGTCGTAAGATTGCTTAAAATTTCATTCAAGTTTTCAAAAAAAATTCAATTTTTTGCAATATTAATATATCTATCAAATTAAAGTAGCAATATTCTCAACGTCGCATAAACTCGCCCGCAATGCATCAAGCTCCTTGGGTTTAGGTTGGATGATCATGTCAAAACATCAACATTTCAAAATGTCCCGCACTGTCACTAGCAGTAGTAAGCGAAGCCATTACAAAAGTATGCCTTGTTTACGAGGAGTCAGGGTCAGTCAACTGGTTTTACATATATCTACATAGCTACAACTACACCTATGACAAACACCCACTCATATACATCTGCATTTCTTCATATGTTAATGGTCAGAAATCAGAACTCACGACTGTCTTCAGTCTCTTAGCAGCCTTCACAAACCCAGTAATGACTTGCAACTCATCCAATTGCTACACATGCAACAACGCGAGCAATCGTTCAATCAATAAAGGCGCGGAGATTTTACGTATTTTTGGCATGAATTCTATATACCTGTGACATGAAGTGCCTCTGGACAACATCAATTAGTTGCTCTTTGGAAGGGTTATGATTGGCATCCACCTAACCAGGAATCATTAAGCATTAGCTGAAGACATTAATAATGATTAATGTATGCTGCTTAAGCCACAAGAATATTTACACAAAGTCTCATCACTTACGAGGTTAAAGTGCCGCAAATACCTCCGTAAAGCACCCATCTCAAGTTTGCTGAGGTCAACTTTCTGTTAACCAAAATGGTTTTATCAAATTAAAAACTGTGTCTTTATCCTCTTCAAAAGAAAAGAAATGAAAAAACAAGGAAAAGCACCGAGTCTTTCTCACCGTAGACCCCCTTGGAGTAGAAGCAGAGTCCTTGGAGTGTGAGTCAGAGGAGAAAGATCGCCTTAAGGTCTTATGAAATGACCTGAATGACCTGCTCATACGATGCCTTGATCTATGGGACTTTTGCGTATCATCGGATGCTAAGAAAAAGGGATGCACAAAATGGTCAGAATTCATTGTGGGCCAAAAGTAAAAAGAGTAAAGGAATGAATAGCAAAGTGGTTAAAATGAGTGGAAGGAGAGAACAGAACTGAACAGGTTGGGAAATGAATGAAGAGAATCCTATGTAAACAATATCAAAAACCTTTCCTAACTAGATAAAATTATGTATTAATAATTATTAGACACATCATTGACCAAGGCACATGAAAAGTAAAGCTAAAAATTAATTCTTTCACAAATAAATAGGGAATATTTTTCATCAGACAACTGCTTAGCTTTCTTAGGACATTTTATTCTAATATTCACACATTTAGGCCAAATTGGCGCAAAACAATATGGATAAAATCTAGCGATTGAATCACATGCTTGACTTAAATTTGCAAATTTAACTGAAAAAAAATCACTTAAATTTGCCAGCTCGAAACACCCTTTGGCCTAATCTATGTGCCTAAATGTGTCAATTCGTACACATATTGTCCTACAAATGCTACCCTTATAATTTCGATTAAAAAAAATTATTCCATTGCGTTCAAAGATTCACACTTGTTAAACAGAGAATGGAATAGCATTTTAAATCAAGACCATAATAAACCCACTTTTAAAATTTTTAATAAGATCTCCCTTTTGTTTATGATTGTCATAGCTTGTACTAAACATATAATTAAGCTCACCAATATCTGAGCCATTCCATGGTGCATGTTCATGTTCAATGTCGTCTTCATCCTCGTTTCCAGTAGGAGTTTCGATTACACTTAAAGCATTCCTTTGTAGCTTCACCTCAATCCCATTTGTGAGAACCTGTATTTCAGTAGGCCTTATGTCAAAGTCTGTTAACTCAATCAGTTGAATATAACATACTATATGTGGCAATCAAATTACGTTATTTGAATAAATACGAGACTAAGATACATAGACGAAACAATCAATATCTTCACCTGAACAATAGAGAGTGCATCACAATCCAAATTGCCATTGATTAAAATAGAATTTTATACTAAATATAAGGATTATATCCATTGGTTAATTTCAAACGACGCACACATATCACATTAACAGAAAAATTTCAACTCATTTTCCATTGCAGAAAACAATCTTTAGCAAATTCTATTACATTTAGTCATTTACTTCACATAAATTAACCAACGTACAATGTAATTATCCAATAAAAACGTCACATATATCATAGTGAAACGCAGAGAAATATTCACCCAGATTGAAAGTGGAAAACCTAAAATTTCTGAGCCACAATATATAAATTATAGTTTTCAGCAATTACAGAGGAAAAGTATAAACCATTCAACTTGCGGTGAAAAAAAAAAGGAAAAGGAAAAGATTTACAGAGAATAAAAAAGGGGTAAATTAAATCATAAAAGAATGTGGTATATAAAAGTAGTTTAGACAATGACATGAAGCAGGGAAAGACAAAACACATGAAAACTTCAAACCCATACATCAATCAAATTCCCATTTGAAGCTTATCATGCAATTGATTGAAAAAAAGAGAGATCAGAGGGAAATAAAAAGAGAAAAAAGGGGTACCAGCCAGTGCCATCCACCGAGTCCAACAGCTTTCTTAACGACGCCGTGAAGGCCGACTAGAACCGATTTAGTACGGTTGTTTCCGGTGACGACAACCTTAGTGTGGCGCGGAAGCACTGAAAGCTCTTCTTCGCTACTATCCCCACAACTCTGTAACTGCGAAAATCCGCCATTGCTCTCCACAGAAGCAGCTACCTCTAGCATTTTCCAATGTTAAAGTTGATCATGGGCCAAAATTGAAATGATGATACATTGAACACAATCTCGAGTGCTGGGAATTGGGGGAAATATGGGTTCTTTTTTGCAGAGAGAGAGAGAAACACAGCTGGTGTGAGTGAGAGAGAGGACAGTGACTGTGCGTGTCTGGATGTGTTTTTTCTCTGCTTTGTTTCTCACTTTAATTATTGAGAGTGAATTGTGTGAATCCCGAAAAGATTATTCTGACAAATAGCTGAGGGACACGTGGTGACGAAGGCTCGTCAATCATTCAAGACAGGCTTGCGTTTGGCGTAACGCAAATACCACGAGCGAGTGAGATTACAGCGGGTTGACCATTTGACTTGCTTAACCCTTTTTTTTATTTTTTTGCGGGTGACTTACTTGCACTCCCGTATGCGTATTAAATGATAGAAAAGACTGAGATAAAAAAAATATATATATATTACACAAAAGAGTAAAATATCCGTTTTTGACAAAAATTTATATAGAAGTTTCTAATGGTATTTTTATTTTGGAACTAACACGGATCGACGTAACACTTTACAATCATGCTTTACACGAGTTTGGGAAGTAACATCCGGATTTCACATTCCAAACTCAATTCACACCTAAAAATACCTCTTAAACCTATTATTACTCTTTCCAACACAACACTCATAAAATATTTATTATACATATTATTATACCTATAAAATCAATCATTATCACACTTTGATTTGACATAAAGTAACATCCTACCCTACTAAAATCCCAAAACAAACACACACTTTTACTATTCATCAAAGTTTTCACATCTCAGGATTTCAAAGTCATTACTTACTACGACCCCTTAAATCTCAAAACAAACATAACGTAAGGATTTTAGATATGTAGAAATATACATATCCATTAACCCACAAACCTTTAACCCGAATACAAACTGAATTAAAAGTCAGTTTTTTTTTTTTTTTTTAACTTTCATTTCACACTGACGTTCTCTTTCTTCGTTCTCTCTCCCATACCTTGGTTCCCGCAATTTTCTCCGGTGGTTATCCTTCGATTTCAATCATTTTTCTGATGGTTTTCAGTGGTCTTCTAGTCGTTTATAAGTGTGCAACTGTTATTTCATCATTTCTTCTCGTTCCTATTTGATATTGTTGTGTTTCTATTCTTCAACGACGATGTAAGTGAAAATCCTAGGTTTTCTAGTTTTTTATGCTAATATATTTGTTGGTCCCGAAAAAAGTCTGAATCAGTGAATGCGGGGGAGGGGGGAATACACTGATAATAATATTTTCTTTTCAGCAATAACTCCTTTAGAACTCAGTCAACTTAAACTGACAGTGCTCACTGAAACTGAAGTCACAAGGACTGACAGCTCAGGAACCAAGTACGCTGAGTCCTGAAAAAGTGCTCTGAGTGAGCTCAGTAAAGATAACCCACCTACTGACCGCTGAGAAGTTAGTCAGTTGGATAGCTATCTAAACAAGCTTAATTACGTGTGGTACTCGTTTTAGTTTTCTGAAATCGTTTTAGCTTAGTTTGGAAAAATGGTCAGTAGTCTTTTAAATCAGGAATTACAAAGTGTCAGTTGAATGATCACTTGACCTGAATATTCAGGCTACTTCTGTCTTCACTGATCTGCTCTGTCCTGACTGCACTTAGGAACGTCTTCACGACAGTTCCTCGGAACTTGATCTTTAGGAAGCTTCTGACCTCAGGAAAGGTTCCCCCTGAACTTGGTCTTCTGGACGTCTCCCTCTGAATCCAGCCTTCAGGATGGTTCCCCCTGAACTGAGTACCTGTAAATATAAAAAGACTAATCTATCCTGACTCTATTCTTGAGTCTATACATTGCTGAATCTATACTTAGGTAAATCATCTTTTCAGAGGTTTTGGGATCTGAAACAAAGTAACTCAGTTAATATCCCAACAATTCCCCCCTTTTTGATGAAGCAAAAACCTATCTAATCTAATCTAAAAAGTGAACATCTAACAGTCGAAGTCACTTAGTCTATAAGATGGAAACATAGAAAGGTTAGCTCAATTCTTGATAAGGTACAAAAATTAAATTAGGAAACAACGAGATGTTGTCTCAGGAATGTAATAAGTTCTATTAGACTTCCTCAGTTAGAACATCAACCTGACCATGAAGTTTATCAATCTTCAGCGCTTGCTAGGATTGTTGTCCATCCTGCAGTTGCTAACTCCTGAGTCGTCCTCTTCCTCCGGACCAAAGGGTCATCACAATGCATCACCTCGTTCATCTCATCAAAAGATCATCAACTGGCACTGACTTCTTCTTTTTCGAAGGCTCCTCAACTTCAGCTTCCCCAATCTTCCTTTTCAGATCATCTCTCTTCTTCTTTTCCGCCTGACTCTTTCCCTTTTTTGACATCATCTTCTCCAAGCTTCTTTACCAAGTCACTAAGGGCTAGGCCATGGGAATCAGCCTGATCAGAAATGATCTGAAGCTTTTTCTCAACATTCTCAATCCACTCACCTCGAACCAATATCTCAGATTGAAGATTCTCCACCTAAGTTTTCATCAAGGCCATCGAAGACATCTATCTCTCATAGTCGGCTTTGAATTCAGTAACCATCCCGTGCAATTGTTTCTCATGCTCACCGAGATTGTTTACAAACTCGGTAACCATTCTCCGCGCCTTTGGGCTTGAGACATCAAGGGTTATCTCCCTCATCTTGGTCTCCTAAGCGTTCAATATATCCTTCATCAATTGCTCAGTTTGGCTCTTTGATTAGGGTAATAATTGCATCATATTTGGTATATTCTAGCATGATATTGAGTGATTTGTATGCATTATTAACCCTAATATGCTATATATTGTGTTATTCACTCTTTTGTGCAAAAAAGTTGTTTTTATAGGTGAAAATGGGCAAAATCAAGGAAATCACAATGAGGAAGGCGAATTGATGTGATCTGAGCATTTAGGGAGGCTTAAATGATCAAGAGGAAGACCCTAGGAAGCTTGGATAAGTAATTGGATCGAAACAAAAAAAGTCGAAATTGTATGTCAGAGGTTGAACTGTGTTCGAGCGTTGGACAAGCTCACATCGGGGCGCAAGTGGCGCTAACTCGAGCGTAATGCGCCTGACCTCGTCTAAGGGGATCCGCTCGATATGACCCGCAGGTGCGCTCGAGTTGGCTAGCTCGAGCGCCAATGTGAAGTTGATCGAGCCCAGGTCCTAATTTTGGCAAAATTAAGGGCAAATTCGTCTTTCCATCCATTTAATGAGGGGCAAGTTAGTCTTAATATTTGGAGCACTATATACCATATGAACCAGATTTTGGAGGGAGTTGAATCATTTTCATTAGTTCTTAGATTAGAGAGAGAGATTAGGGAAGTTACCAAGTGGGTTATACATTGATTCATCTTCTTATTTCTTTAATTGCTTTTGATCCGACCGTTGGAATTTCAATCCGTTCATTGTATTAGATTCAACACATTGCTAGCTACGTTTGTACGTAGGATTTATCATTTTGAGTACGAAACTAAAAGATAGCTTTTGAAGGTATTTGGAGTGTATTTATATTTCATCTACAATTGGTAAGATTCCTTGTAATTCTCTTACTTTAGTGTTAATCATGATTGCAATTAGCTTAATTATAGTTTGTGCTCGCCAATTAGCCATGGGCTAATACCCTTGTTGCATTGGTGTATAGAGATTATGGCGTAGTTTAATAACTTGTTAATCCCATGCATGTATGAGTTAGCTTGATGTGTTAATTCTCTATCTTGATGATTGATTGAACTTTTGATGTAAGCATTTGGATGTTTTGAGCCTAATTGAGTTAGCAACATATGAGAATTGAGTTAGTTCATTGAAGTTCATGATTGATAATTGTGCACACCAAGTGTTTGTGTTATTGTTTCTGTGTTAATGAGAATTGCTTAGGAGCTAAGAACATATCAACTAGAGTATTAAGTGTTCTAGTAAGAACTAAGAATTTGATAGAGTCTATTGGCTTGATTAGTACCTCAAGTGATACTTATGCATGTGATTAGGGTAATAATTGCATCATATTTGGTATATTTCAGTATGATATTGAGTGATTTGTATGCATTATTGACCCTAATATGCTATATATTGTGTTATTCAACCGTTTGTGCATGAAAGTTGCTTTTATAGGTTAAAATAGGTAAAATTGAGGAAATCACATTGAGGAAAACGATATGACGTGATCTGAGCATTTAGGGAGGCTTAGATGATCAAGAGGAAGACCCTAGGAAGCTTGGATGAGCCATTGAATCGAAATGGAAAAAACTGAAAATGGACTTCGGAGCTAAAGCTTAGCTTGAGCACCGGCAAACCACAAATCAAACTCAATGAGCCCTTGCTCGAGCACAATCAGCCTGACCACCAGCCAAGGGCCACGCTCGAGGAGAAGCTTGGGTGCGCTCGAGCAAGGCTGCTCAAGCGCTAATGTACTACAGATGGAGCGCAAGTCCGGAATTCTACAAAATTAAGGGCAAATTCGTCTTTCCATCTATTTAATGAGGGGAAAATGAGTCTTAATGTTTGGAGTACTATAAATACCACATGCATCAGATTTTGGAGGGAGTTATCATCATTTTCTTAGTTCTTAGATTAGAGAGAGATTAGGGAAGTTACCAAGTGGGTTATCTTTTGATTTATCTTATTATATCTTTGATTACTTTAGATCCAACCGTTAAAATTTCAATCTACTCATTGCATTAGATTCTACACATTATTAACTACGTTTGTACGGTAGGATTTATCATTTTGAGTTCCGAATTAGAAGATAACTATTGAAGGTATTTGAAGTGTATTTCTATTTCATCTACAATTGGTAAGATTCCTTGTAATTCTCTTACTTTAGTGTTAATCATGATTGTAATTAGCTTAGTTGTAGTTTGTACTTGCAAATTAGCCATGAGCTAATACCTTTGTTGCATTGGTGTATGGAGATTATGGTGTAGTTTAATAGCTTGTTAATCCCATGCATGTATGAGTTAGCTTGATGTATTAATTCTCTATCTTGATGATTGATTGAACTTTTGGTGTAAGCATTGGATGTTTTGAGCCTAATTGAGTTAGTAACATATGAGAATTGAGTTAATTCATTGAAGTTCATTATTGATAATTGTGCACACTAAGAGTTTGTGTTATTGTTCTTATGTCAATGAGAAGTGCTTAGGAGCTAAGAACATCTCAAGTAAAGTATTCTGTGTTCTAATGAGAACTAAGCAGTTGATAGAGTCTATTGACTTGTGATTAGGGTCATAATTGCATCATTTTGCATCCATTTTAGCATGATATTGATTGGTTTAGGTTCATTATTGACCCTAATATGATATACATTGTGCTATTAACCCTTTTTGGCAAGGAAAGTATGTTTTATAGGTGAAATGAGCAAAACAAGGAATTCACGATTATAGGGGATGAGATGATGTGATCCGAGCACATGGGGATGTTAGGGTTATACTAGAAAGTATGCTTTTACTTTGTATAACTAAACTGAATCTTTGAGCTTTATTTGAAATAAATCTTTTATCACTGTGCTTTAAATAATATGAATGTTATTTATTTATTGCAATCCGTTCAAACATAATAGTACAAGTTACACTATAGATAAATGTGGTGATCCCCGGATAACTCACAGCAAGATCACATTATCAGTGTCTTGTAACAAGTACTAAATTCATAACCTAGATGAGATTTGAACACCCCATTGGTAAACGGTTGATGTGTAGATCCCAGATTGACTTATCTTGACCAAGGAATTACACTAGTGCATGATGATGCATTGAAGATGACCTATAGAGAGGTAATTCATCCGTACTGATATATGGGATGAAGAATTAGACCTCAGTGGTCGTTTATTTCTAAACCGCTATCCCTTAAATAGGATTGTGTGTAATCCGTGCTTGGCGCTATATTTTGTTATGGGTAGAGAGTCAATAAGACTCAATACTTTGCATCTTGGGTGACGCCATTGAGAACATGATAGTTGCTAAGATTTAATACAGAGGAACGTGTGCTTGGAGAGTCTTGCATGATTAGTCCCCTTGGTGGGCTCTAAATGTTCGTCATACTAAATTTTGCAAGTGGAATTTGTTTTCGGTATGATGATAAAGAAGAGTTGTCCTTACTCCAAGGTTAAGATGTTAAATTAATTAAAGCGTTCAATGACTTGATTAATTAACGGACAAGAGAATCTTAAACATGAGAAATAATGTTCGGGAGACATATGATCGTAATATGGGTTAAGATGGATAGTGCAACATTAATCCCATAGTGGAGTGAGATTAATGTTAATGGGTTGAATGACATTAGGCTCAATGTTAGAATTCAAGGCCCATTAGGAGCTCCAATCTTAATTCTCCTAAAGGCCCCTCAAGTAGCCCAATTAAATGTCCAACAATGAACAAGGTCGTTAAAATAAAAAGAAATATTTTGAGCCCATTAATTTATAATTTTCAAAAATTATTTATATATTAATTCTTAAGAGTATTTTATGGAAAATAGATATGTATTATGAATACAAGAATATCTAATAAAATCAAGATCTCATTGAATTAAATATAAGACATATTTTTTTAAAAAATTGCTTGAATAAAAATATGAAAAATAGAATATTTGATATTCAAGATTATCAAGATTAGAATATTTGATTTTCATGATAATCAAGATTTGAAATATTAGATATTCAAGATATTCAAGATCTTGTATTCTCATTATAAATATGAGATGATACAAGACTTCATAATCATTATTATTTGAGGCTGTAATTTTCGAAAATTACAGTTCATTGGGCAACAAAATTATTTTCTTCCTTGTGTTGTGATTATTTGTGTGGTCTTCCACCGGGTATACGAGTAAGGACGAGGGAATACTTGAGAAGGCTTTTAGGTTGCTCAAGTTTATTGTTGATACTACTCGGCTCTAAAGCATCTCAAAAGGACGCCTTTTGTCTCAAAAACTGTTTTTTTCTTCAAGAGGTATAATTCACTAAATCCCTTAGTTCCGCATGTGTATGGTATTATGTGATTTTATATGTTCATATGTTGTTGGATCGGTTGCGCTGAGTAGAACTGATGTACTATCCTCGCAAACCAACACAGGTCTTTTCTAGCGTGCTTATGTCCTCACTCGCACGCACCCTGAGAACTTCCCAGGGGGTCACCCATCATGAAATTGCTCCAAGTCAAGCACGCTTAACTTTAGAGTTCTTTCACAATGGGAACCAGAAAAAAAGATGCACCTTGTTTGTATGAGTAGTACAATCAATTCCTTTAAACCCAATATCTAGCTTCAGCGCCACAGGCAGCACGCAACTATGCCTTTAATCGAGCGAACGAGTGGACTTGAGCGCAGCTCTCCTCCAAGGCAGGGACTGCTAGGATTTCTCCCAACAATCCCCCCCCTAGCAGTAGCCTGGTTTGAAGTCAAACATACCACTATTTGCGCCATGGGGGACTCGAACCCGTGACCTGTGCTCTGATACCAATTGTTGGATCGGTTGCGCTGAGTAGAACTGATGTACTATCCTCACAAATCAACACATGTCTTTTCTAGCGTGCTTATGTCCTCACTCGCACGCACCCTGAGAACTTCCCAGGGGGTCACCCATCATGAAATTGCTCCAAGCTATGCACGCTCAACTTTAGAGTTATTTCACAATGGGAACCAGAAAAGAAGATGCACCTTGTTTGTATGAGTAGTACAATCAATTCCTTTAAATCCAATATCTAGCTTCAGCGCCACGGGCGGCACGCAACTATGCCTTTAATCGAGCGAATGAGTGGACTTGAGCGCAGCTCGCCTCCAAGGCAGGGACTGCTAGGATTTCTCCCAACATATGTTATGCATGCAAACCTTGTTGTTGGGCATACAACTATTTGCTTTAATTATGTTTGAATCATGATATTAATTGTGGGCTTAAATTTGTGTTTAGCGTATAACCCGAATAGATCCGCGTAATTCCCCAATAGGGGAAGTTTAAATGACTCAAAAGAAGACCCTAGGAAGCTTGGATGAGCCATAGGATCGAAAACGAAAAAGTAAAAAATGGACGCCAGAGAACTGCGTTGACCCTTCAACGATCGAGCGCCCCAGTGAAGGTGTCCGAGCTAAAAATCTCTGGACACCAAAACTTCAGTTGCTCGACCATGGTGACCGCTCGACCAGCATGTCCGAGCGCCAGCCTTCATATGTCCGAGCACCAATCCAGATTTTCATGAAATTAAGGGCAACTTTGTCTTTTTGCACGTTTAATGAGGGGTAATTTGGTCTAAGCATTGTGGGCACTATAAATACTCCAAGGATCAAATTTTGGAGGGACTTTTGATCATTTTATTTTCTTAGGGAAGTTTTAGAGAGAGATTAGGAAGTTACTTAGTGGGTTTTTGCTAATTTTCATACTTCTCTCTTCAATTACTTGTGATCCAACCATTAAATCTTCGATTCGTTTATTCCATTAGATTATCATTTGGAGTTTGCATTTGGTGTTCCGGATCAAGACTTAGCATTTCAAAGTAGAAGGAGTGTATTTCAATTATTTCTTAATTGGTTAGATTCTTATAATTTTCTTTCAATTTAGTCTTAATGATGATGTTTAGTTGCTTAATTGTTGATTTGAACTCCCAATTAGCCATGGACTAATTTCTTGTTGCATTGATGTATGAATACTATGATGTAGTTTAGTGTTCTATTAATCTCATGCATAATTAAGTGATCATGATGAATTAATTCTCAAATTTGATGATTTGTTTGAATGTTTGATGTAATCAATTGGATATTTTGAGCCTATGCGAGTTAGCAAAATATGAGAATTGAGTTAATTCATGGATGTTCTTAATTGAAGTCTGTGCCCACCAAGTGTTTGTATTAATGCTTTTATGTCAATGAGAATTGCTTAGAAGCTAGGACCTCTCAAATGTAGTATTGGGTGTTGTAGAGAGATCTAGGCACTTGATAGAACACTTAGGCTTGATTAAGACATCAAGGGATCTTGCATGCTAGGATTGATAGGATACTAGATGAACCATAGTAGGATTACTCCAATGGACATCTCCCACACACTTGCTCACTTGTAAAAGGGTGATAGTTAGAATTTACTATTCTTTGTTGAAAAGTAGATTGAAACCAATAACCTTTTCTTGTTTTCCTTACTATTACCTTTGTAAACAACTACTACTTGCTTGATATCGCATCGTTTCCCTGTATTCGCTATTATAACTTGGTTAACTTGCCACGACAACAACGTCCACGTACACTTGCGTGAAAGAATACACAATTTTAGCAAACAACTTGATTAGTACCTTAAGTGATACTTATGCATGCTTGGATTGACAAGTTGTTAAATGAACCCATAATTGAAATACTCCAATGCACACACCCAACACTTGCTCATCTTCTCAAAGGTGATAGGTAGATATTTTCATTCTTGCTCAAAGTAGATAGAACCTAAGACCATTTCTTACTTTTATTAGTTAATCACCTTTGTTAAACATTCAATACTTGCTTATAAAGCCTCGTTTCCATGTGATTGATATTTTAACTTGGTCAATTGCCGAATACGATAACGTCCACGTACACTTGTGTGATTGCACCCAATATTAGGTAAATATTTTTTGGCGTCGTTGCCGGGAAAATGATTTCTTTGCTAAGCTTGTTGTTTGTTTACTTGTTGGAGATTGTTGGATTGATTGTGAACCTTTTGTAGGTATATGCGTACTAGAAGTCAAGTGGGAAGTCTAGTACCTCTTGATTTGGATATTGAAGTAAATTTGAGAAGGAATCGAAGAAGAGCAAGGTTAGATAAAGAAAACATGGAGAATCAAGAGAATGAAGCAAGAAATAGGGAAGATGGAAATGAGGGAGGCCAAGCTAGACCTCAAGGGCATTAGTTGATGATCACCAAGCTCATGGAGGAGGTTCTCTTCCCAACCAAAATCTACCCTATCAACCACAAAATCCACCACCATATCCACAACCATACCCCACCTATCCTATACATCAACCATATCACCCACCTCCACCACAAAACTATCCATATTATCCTTATCCACCACAACAACAACAACAACAACAAGCTAGACCACAAATAGCTCCTAACCATGATCCTAACCCACACAATGAGCCACTCTTGAGAGATTACTTTGAACCAAGGGTGCAAGATTACTATGATGGGATAGAGAGACCATCTATAGATGCTGAGAGGTTTGAGATGAGCTCAAATATTTTGAGGATATTGAAGGAATCCCAATTCGATGGGATGGATGAAAGGGAAGACCAAATGCTCACCTAAGCAATTTTATGGAGATAAGCGACAAGGTGAAATACAAAGGCATGACAGACAATGAAAAGAGGTTGGGATTCTTTACTTTCACTTTTAAGGAGAGATCAAAGACATGGATTCAATCCATGAATCCAAAAGCTTTTAAATGGGAAGAGTTGAGCTCCCAATTTTTGAAGAAATTCTACCCTCCTTCGAAGATGCTCAAGGTAGGAGATGTTATTAAATTTTTTATCAAATGTTGAGAGAAACTATATCAGAGGCTTGGGAAAGATATTAAGGGTTGCTATTATCTTACCCTTAACATGGATTCAAGGAGAAGGCATCCTCCTAATCTTCACTAATGGATTGAACGAGATGGATAATAATTACTTGAATTCTTGTGCGGGTGGATCTATGTGGAAGAGGACGGTGAGGCTAGTTAATGATACAATAGAGAACATAGCGGCCAATGACTCCTTTAAAAGCCAATCGAGTGTGGGGACGGGAGATAAAGTCTCATTGTTGGAGGAGAACATGAAGAATGTCATGATGATGATGTATGGGAATCAAGCTCAAGCACCTCCTCCCATGCAAGTGAATGTAGTTGAAGGACCTCCTCAACCTATGAATCAAAGTCAAGTAGAAGAAGTGAGCTATATGGGAAGGCCTCAATACAATAATTCCTATCAACCGAACTCCTTTCAAAACCATCATCGACCATATGTGGCTCCTCCGTTTCAACAAAAGTTTCAAGGACAACAAGGTGCTCCTTACCAACCTCAACCTCAACCTCAAGGTTATCAACCTCAACAAGGTAATCCTTCCTATAATCAAAATTTCAAGAGACAGTAGAACTTCTTTTACT
>JAPKLY010000851.1:77579-119843 GCA_026898435.1 Prunella vulgaris | reverse complement strand
CCTGATGATCGTTCAGGTTTGGAGCTGGATCTTCTGGGCTCATCATCTCTCCTCTTCTCATCTCTTCGTCGCTCAGGCTCATTGCGATCCCTCCTGGAATCTGAACCCCTCTTTTCTTCTCTTCGGGGACACGATCTCCTGGGGCTGGAGTACTTGCGATCACGGCTGTCAGTATAAAATTTCTTATACCTTCCGAATCGAGAGTTCAGTTTCTCGAAACGCCGCTCCATCACGCTGTACTCCAAGGCTAGCTCATCCTTGTTCATGTCCTTCAGAGACTTAGAGCCAGATCCAGCCTCAGGCTCAGGAGTAGCTTTAAGAGCCACGCTCTTTTCTTTTTCAGGAGTCTTCTCCTCACTAACTTCCTCACTGATAACACCCTTCTTCTTCCTTTTATCGAGGTCGAATTCCAGAGCCTTTAACTCTGAGAATAGGTGAGAGTGAGTAATGTTGGTAAGGTCCTGAGTGTTCTTCAGTAAGATCACTCATGTGTCCCATCTTTCAGGGAGACAGTTCAGGATTTTAGAAGACACCTCCCTCTTGGGAAACTCCTTCCCAAGGGTTGCTAGCTCGTTCATCATCTTAATGAACCGAGCTTCCATCTGATCGATGGATTCTCCTTCTAACATCCGGAAGGCTTCAAACTTCCTAATTGCAAGATCTCTCTTGTTCTCTTTGACCTTTTCTGATCCCTCACTCATCTCCCTCAGAGCATCCCAGATCTCCTTTGCAGTCCTCAGATGCATGAGCCTGACCGAATTCTCGTAAGAAACGGTGTGGAGTATAATGTTTTTGGCCACATTATCCAGTCCGATTTGCTTAATTTGATCAGAATTAAGCGCGGACCTCTCCACTTCTTCATCTCCAGCGGCTGGAACAGGAACATTGCCAGCAACAGGCCAGGTCGTCTAAAGATTCCTCATAAACTTGATCGGACCCTGCTCAATCACCAGATGCATCTGATCATGGATGGAATAGAGATGTGCGAGTACCCTGAATTTCCAATAGTCATAATTGTCAATAGAGAATTCAGGAAGATTGCCCTCGAGACGTTTAGAACCGGATGCCATGATATGCAGTTTTCAGAAACGAGATCTATTCAGTAGACCATCAAAAGTTTCTCCTCAGAAACTGTTGGTAAACAAAGTCAGTGGTCTTTTGAACCACTGCTCTGATACCACTTGTTGGTCCCGAAACGAGTACAATCAGTGTATGGGGGGAGAATTCACTGATGTCAGATTTTTCTGAAAGACTCAGAAAAATGCTCTTACACTCTCAGTCAGGATTTCCTGAATTACTAAGTATGCTAAAGGTCCACAGGGACAGCAGGGACAGTTCAGTAACGAGTCAGATAAGCTGAGTGTGAGTAATGTGCTCGGAAGCTCAGTAGAGATAACAAACCTACTGACTGCTTGGAAGCGAGTCAGTTGGACTACTATCTCAGTGAGCTAGAGTACGTGCGGAAAGTGAGCCCTTAGATTCTACTCGTTTTAGTTTCTGAAAACATGTTCTCCGAGTTGCTTAGTAGACGGGTGATTAAGGCTGAGTGCATCGTATTAAGATTCAAGATGATTGATTCAGTCCTGAGGATAAAACAATGCAGAATGTTCAGTTTATTATGATAACAGTTATGATCCTGAACAAAACAGTAAATCAGCACACAATGGACTTTTTAACGTGGTTCGGAGATAACCAACTCCTACGTCCACGACCTGATTTAACAGGAAGCTATCCTCAAAACCCTGAGGATAGGTGCTTGGTTTTACGTGCCAAGGGACACGAGTAGCCAACTTCCTCTCTTAGGAACTGACCCCTGGGCGTTTTACAAGTCCCAGTCCTTTTAACCAACCAATCTCACACCCTGAGTGGTTTGATATTCTGGTTTCCAACTGAGATAGCTCTAGCAATACAAAGCAATGCTAAATATTAGAGCTATCGATCTAAGCAAATACAGAGTGAATCCTACTACAACACTAGGGAAATTTAATTGCAGAGTGTTGCTTATAGTATGCTTTGAGAGCTTGGATTCTTGAGAGTTTTCTCTTGGAAATTTCCCGTTAACCTTGAATGGGTGCAAGGTTCTCCATATTTATAGGCAAGATTCAAAATAGATCCGTTGGAGGAGATCAAATCAAATCTTTCCTATTTTAGGGTGGTTGCAGGCTAGAAATACTGTTTGACCTAACCGCCATGCTTATTCTGGCAAGTCTGTCCCATCGCCTGCAACTTTGAGACGCATTAAATGCTGTGCAGACTCCGTACATACGTGTCGAAAGATCATTGGCTCTCCGTTCTAACAGCTAGTTGACTTTCAGACATTCGTCCTTCCTTGTACATTCAATACTCTGAGTCTCTTGTTAATAACTCTCTCTGAATGTTTGTCTTCATTGGAGTCTTACTGACATTCTCTTTGTCTCTTGTCACATAACATAAATAACCTTTTTGCCTTGGACTTACATGGTTCAGGTGATCTGAACTACTGCCCGAGTCAGGTCTTATGTGTCTTCAGCACAGCCTGATAGATTATTCAGCCCAGTATGTGTAACCTTTTTGCTTTGGACTTATATGGTTCAGATAAACAGAACCAAGACCTAAGTCAGGTCTTAAGTGCATTCAGCACAGCCTGATAGATTACATTTACTCTTCACTGACTAAGTTCTGTCCTGAGTAGCCCTCCCTCTCACAAGCTAATAAAACACGAGGTTTTTTACGACCGGATCCACTATCAGATCGTTTAATTGATATATCCATCTGATTTTCAATCGCAACTCTACGTACCCAATCAATAAGTGCATCACGGGAGGGGAAAATATCCATGTTCGTAAATACACTCGTGTAGTCCATAACAATTTCACGATCACCCATAATATTTTCTTCATCATTATTCTCCAAGCTCTGTAAAACAATTTAGAACAACATCAAAATCTAGATAACTCTTTATTGAAAAATCAGAATATGTTCGAAAATAATATTCAAACATATTGCTTTTGTTCGAAAAAAATATCGAACATTTTACTTTTGTTCGAAATTTATATTCAAACATATTGCTTTTGTTCGACAAAAAATATCGAACATTTTACTTTTGTTCGACCTGAATTTTTGAACAAAAGTGAAATGTTCGACAAAAAAAATCGAAACTTCAGCCTATGTTCAAAGAACCAGATTCGAACAGGGTTCGACATATTCGAATAAAAACGAAACAAAAACAGGCGCGAACATATTTACACTATGTATATTCATTCATACAACATTTAAAATACTCAAAACATACCAATATCACTAATTTCTACTAGGGTTTTACAAATAAAGTTAGACTAGGGTTTTACAAATACAACAATGAGTTCGAAAAATATTACTTACATGGAAATAGAGATAACTATCATCATCTTGTGACAAAACCATGTTCGAAAATTTTACCCGGATTGTTCGAAAATTTGAGGAACTTTTTTGACAGTTTTGGTTTGAAAATACAGTGTTTTTGGTATGATGAAGAGGGGAGTGAAGTGATCCTATTGTAATGTGGAAAAATATATCAAAAGGATATTTGTGTCTTTTAAACAGAAAATTAAAAGGGGGTGAAAAACTCAAATACGGGGGTTGAATATCCGTGGCCTTAATAAAAGGCAGATTAAGCTTCAAGCCCACTCATTAATTGAGAAGCCCAAAATATAATTGGAATTCCAATGATCACATTAGGGCAGAAAGTTGTGCCCTCTTCAGCCAACAAAAACCCGCACTCGAGTCCACACTTCACAGCTCCTCATACACTGTTCTCCACTCGTAGCAGACCCAAGCTACATCTACACTGCATCTTCGTCGCAGATTCAATGGCCACACCGCCTCTGCTTTATCGACGTTCAAAGCACCGCCTCGCCTGGAAGCCAGAAATCAGCGCCTCAGTCGCACCACAGCGCCCATCACGCCGCCGCGACAGAAGCCTGCCCGTCGCGTGGAACGCCGCCGCCTCGCCTGGAACACCGACAGATGCCGCGCCTCCGCTTCCTTCGCCGTCTAAAATGCTTCACCGAATCTGGGTCACGCCCCTGCCCTGCGCGCCGGAAATCTGAAATCTACTCCCCTCTGCCCAGAGTCGTCTTCCGCCGCTGGTCGAGAAACGCCGCCGCCTCGCCCTGAAACCGCCTGCCATCGTACGAAGAAACCGAAGCCGTCCATCGCACAACACACCACAACAGCCTTCATCCTCAGCCGCCGTCTGATCGAAGCCCTGCTATCACCGTCTCTCAAAATTGGGCTGGAAATTTGAAGCCGATGCGCCGCCCATCTTTGCCGTTGCAAGGCGTCGTTCTTCACGCTGCACAGTCGCAACCAGAAAATGCCCAAACAGCCTCGTCGCTTCTTCAGCTATAAACGACGCAACCTCTAGGCCGAAATCTCCACCTCCATTGATACTCTGGTAAAAAAAAAAAAAAAAAAAACAGAGGCATAAAGCAAAAGGAAGAAATAAAGAGAAAGAGAGATTACTTTCAAGAGTTTTCCTGATTGCTGAAAATTGATGTGTATCGTTGCAAAAATCTACCCGGCTGATTCTTAGTTTGGTGTAATTCTCAAAGAATGATGGGGAACTTGCTCCTATAAAGAACCGATTGGGGCAGAAGAAAAGAAATTGCAAATTGATTTGCAGCCAAATAAAAAAAATTCAGAATTAAATAATTTGATTCTTGCAAATCAAGAAATGGTGGTATATTCATCAGCATATCCCTTGAAGTTGGGCTCAAACAAAAGAAATGAGTTGACCCAAATAAAATGGACATAAAAATTAATGGGTTTTTCTTGACCCATTAAAATATTGTCTTGAAATAAACTTATACAAATTAAAGCCTATAATATTCTTCAAGTTCAAAAGCAGCGAAGAATCAAATTTCGTGCTTAATTCACTCAAGTCATAAAGCGACCGTGAACAAAGCACGAGGGGGCATTTGTAAGCAAATTAAATTTGCTCCAATTAAATGGCGACACGTGTACAAATAATTAAATATCAAATAAATTTTGCTATTTTAATTTGAGAATTTAATTAAATTAATTCTCCAATTAAATAGTTAAAATTGGTATTTAATACACACGATATAAGCCCGTCAAATTACACGAGTTTCCCGGTACTCGTACATACCGACAAATACAGTCGAAAATTTCCTAATTTATCGAGATCATATAATATCTCGTTGATAAAGGAAAAAATCAAATCAAAACAAATCAGGACGAATCTGCACAAAACCGGATAATTGATTGAATATACAAGGAAAATTAGCATCAACTAATCAAAGTCCGCCACATGTCAAGTCAATGAAGGAAAATCTTCATTCTCTCACCCTATAAATAGGGGTCTTCATTAACTCATTCCATACATGGAGAAACATATTGAAAAGCAATTCAAAAGCATTCAAGGCACGAGCAAGTTTGGAGCTAAGACGAATCCAAAATTTCGTTCTTGAAGATTCAAAGATTTGAAGATCCAAAGTTCTCGAAGATTCGAAGATTTGAAGATTCGAAGATTTGAAGATTCAAAGGCCATCTTCAAAGCCGTTCTTCACCATCTTCAACGGTTCTTCATCAAATTTATCCACAAAATATATTCCGATTAGAGATCAAGGTCTTCGACCCCTCCAATCCAGTGTTTAAATCCAAATCCACCTTGAAGACTTGAAGACAGTTCTTTGCCAAATTCAAAGACATTCTTCATCAAAATCTTCCAAAGACCTCGTTCGATCCGAATCAAGACAATTCGTCCTTGGATCAAGCGTTTCGAAGTCAAAAATCAAAGTCAACAACCAAGAGGAGAATCAGAGGATCATAGTTAGAAAGGAAGGACCCTTTTAATTCAAGTGAAATTAATATTGTAAATCATTTTCGTGTTTTCCACGAAATTTATTGTTACATCAACAATTATTAAACATTCGCTCCTAGTTTTACCTCCTGTGGGTTCGATACTACTTGTCCATATACGTGCTTATACTATACGATCCCTTCCTCTTGAGGGTTAGGATTTTGTTTTATTGCAAAATATAGTACAAGTCAGATGGCAGGTTGGAAATGCTGAAAAATTAGAGGGAGATGACGTTTTGGATTTGAAGGATGAAAATAATGAAATAATTGTTTTGAAATTTGTTCAGTTTTTACTTTAATTTCTCTGTGATTATTTCTATATTTATGCATAAATTTGGTTTTGCCTCTGTCACTGAAACCTTCGAGTTTGAGTTAATTTCTTAATTATATTGTAAGGATTAATATAAATCATCTTATAGCATTTTAATTTCAAGGGAGGATATGAAATCAGTATACCCTGGCCATTATTATCATCACTTTGTTAATGGGCAGCAGGAGGAGGAGCAGCAGAATGCCCTGATGATATACTGCAGATGCTTTATTGACATGAATGTTGCCTAGATTTAGTAGTAATAACTCTCACCTATTTTTCAATGCTTTATTTGTTGATCATTAAGATAAGGATGGTTTACATATAGGTTCAAAAAAATCACTATATTTACAAATATGTTCAAAATATTTGCACAGAAGCACATTTTTTTCTGCACAGAAACACATATTTTTTCGGCACAACACCTATTTATAAATATAGTGACTTTTTTGAACCTATATATAAGTCACCCTTAAGATAATTACACTACAACTATGACTGATTTTAAATGAGATTATCCTTTATTTGTTGTTTTTTACACTCTTGATTTTGTTCTTCATTGAAGAAATTATATGCATTTTACACAATTTTCAACCGTTTCTCAGAGGAAGTTGAGTTAGTCTCTAAATTCTGAATTTGCAAAACCCAAAAAATTATGTGCGTTGGGAATTGATTTATGTAACCCCGTAATCTCTATTACGGTATTCATTCTATGCATTTTTTCAGATTAAAAACTCCATTTCCACGCAAGCTCTTGTTCTAATTGAAGTTCATTTTATCAAAATTAAACCCTGTCCAAATTAATTATGGTACAAAATGAATTAATAATAGGCCCAAGTTATATGTGTTGTAATCGAGAGAAAAGCGTAAAGCCTAAAGTAAATAACACGGAGTTTGATAACCCAGTTCGTCACGGAGTGACTACGTCTGGGGGCGACCAAGCCAGAAGAGTATACTAATATCTGCCTTAAAAGTGTTTCCAATGAAGTATGTAGAATACAAAGGGAAGATACAATATATAAGAATACCTAACTCTAGCATCTAAGTCTTGTGGTCCTAAAGCTCACTGGACTATAATCTAATATTATGTCCATATAATATAATATATTATTCCAATATATTATAACACTCCCCATTGGACATAATATGACAAGGAAGAACACAAGAGTCACTCAGTGGAGTATTATAAACAATCTTGAGGATCCATTTATTATGATTGTTTAGTATTTGATACTCCCCCTGAAGATAACAAGCTTCCAAGTCGACGCATCCCGATCCCATGTACGTACTTTTTGAAAATCGAAGTGGGAAGGGATTTAGTGAACAAATCAGCTAGATTGTCACTTGAGCGTACTTGTTTTATCGTGATCTCACCACTCTTTTGGAGTTCGTGAGGATAAAAGAATTTTGGGGAAATATGTTTCGTCAAGTTCCCTTTGACATTGCCATTGCTCATTTGTGCAATACATGCAGCATTATCTTCATAGATAATCGAGGGGCTTTAGTCAACAGAAGGGATATCACACGAATCGTGAATGTGTTTTATGAGGAACTTTAACCACACACATTCTCGTGCAGTTTCGTATAGAGCTATGATCTCTGAGTGGTTTGACGATGTGGTCACAAAAGTTTGTTTGACAGATCTCCATGAAATGGCTGTTCCACCACAGAGGAAAACATAACCCGTTTGCGATTTCGCATTATGGGAATCAGATAGATAACCAGCATCAGCGTAACCTATAAGTGTTTTGTCTTGGTTTCTTTGATAGAAAAGGCCAAGATCTTGAGAACCTTGAAGATATCGTAAGATATGTTTCACACCATTCCAATGTCTCCTCGTAGGGGAGGCACTGAACCTTGCAAGTAGATTGACTGCAAATGTAATATCGGGCCTAGTGCAGTTTGCAAGATAGAGCAGTGTACCAATTGCACTTAAATAGGGAACCTCAGGTCCCAATAGCTCTTCAGTATCTTCTTTAGGTCTTAATGGGTCCTTTTCCAAATCAAGGGAACAGACAACCATTGGAGTGCTTAAATGATGAGATTTATCCATATGGAATCTCTCCAACACTTTCTTTAGATAAGCTGATTGGCGTATCAGTATTCCTTCAGGGAAATGCTCGATCTGCAGGCCGAGACAGAACTTGGTTTTACCCAAAGTTTTCATTTCAAATTCAGTTTTTAAGATTGAACTTGCTTCTTCAATCTCTTTCCTTGTTCCGATAATGTTTAGGTCATCCACATACACCGAGATGATGCAAAAACCATTAAGGGATTTCTTAATGAAGACACAAGGAAAAGCTTCGTTATTTATGTATTCCTTCTTCAGGAGGAATTCGCTTAGTCGATTATACCACATACGACCTGACTGTTTTAAGCCATATAACGAGCGTTGCAACTTAATGCTGAACATACTACGATGTTCGTTATTCCTCATTTGGGGAATATTTAACCCATCAGGGATTTTCATATAGATGTCAGAATCTAATGATCCGTATAAGTATGCGGTAACTATGTCCATTAACTGCATTTGACTGTCAGGGATATATGGCAGAACTTTATAATATTCACAACATGAGAATTTGTTTGATCACATCAAACTCAATAATGGGTCACTGCGAAAAATCCTTAAGCTGTTAATCTCGCTTTGTATCTCTCAACTTCATTTTGTTTCGTATTAATACCCATTTATATCCTTCAGGGTTAAAATATTTACGGGGTATGTACGATAGAACAAAATAGTTTATTTTGCGAGTCTAGCTCTTCCATATTTGCTTCTTTCTATTGCATCTAATCAAAGTGCTTCGGGCACCGAATTTAGATCTGGCCAAATTTTAGAAAGAGCAACTATGGGTACGAATATGTTGTCGACAACAGTGATATGTTTGTCTCCTGTGTTTATTTATTTTAAAATTCATGTGAACCCGATCTTTATCATTTCCCAAAGGTATGTATTGATCTGGGTGTTCCGCAATACTAGTATTTTGATTGCTATGTGCACGTGCTTTTTACTAGGATTTCTCATCTTCAGGACGAATCTCTTCAGGAGATTTCAAGAGTGACTGAATATATTATTAGCATTAATATACCATGGTTTTGTGTAAGGAGGTTCATTACGCTTCTGGCGTATAGGGACATCAATGTTATTTGATTTCATTGGAACCTTAACTATTCATAGTCACTTCATTTATAATCAGTAATGCATTTGATAATGCATCTGGCAGATTGCTTGTTGATTATTGCAAGTTTATTTTCTTTTGAACTTCTGGTTCAAGTTTTTGACTAGTGCGTGGGCCTAAGTATTGAAGATCTTTTACGTTCCAAGTAATTTTACGGCATTTATTAATTGTGGTATTTTTCTCTCCCCCTAAGGCCGGAAATAGATCTTCATCGAATGTGCAGTCAGCGAAACGGGCTGTAAACTGATCCCCAGTTAAAGGCTCCAGGTATTTAAGTATGGTGGGAGATACAAAACCGTTGTAAATATCGAGTTTCCTTTGTGGGCCCATAGAGGTTCTCTTAGGTGGTGGTATTGGAACATACACTGCACAATCGAATGTACGCAGATGGGAAATGTTAGGTTCATTTCCACGCACGAGTTGAATAGGGGAATATTCATGATATGCAGTTGGTCGGATTTGGATTAGTGATGATGCATGTAAATTAGCATGCCCCCAACATGAAACGGGTAAGTTCAATTTTTGTAGTAGCGGTCTAGCGATTAATTTGAGACGTTTAATTAATGATTCGGCTAGACCATTTTGAGTATGAACATGAGGGACCGAATGCTCCACTTTGATTCTCAGTGCCAAGCAATAATCATCAAATGCCTTAGAGGTGAATTCACCGGCATTGTCCATGCGCGTGGATTTGATTGGATGATCTGGGAATTGTGATATCAACAGGATAATCTGGGCAATAAGCTTTGCAAAAGCAGTATTGCGGGTGGATAGCATGGTAACATAAGTCCACCGAGTGAAGGCATCTATTAGGACCATAAAGTACTGAAATGGTCCGGATGCAGGATGTATCGGTCCACAAATATCTCCTTGAATTCGTTCAAGAAATTTTGGAGATTCTGTTCTTACTTTACTACTAGAAGGTCGAATTATAAGTTTACCCATTGTGCAAGCATCACATATGTATTCGTTAACAGAAGGGATTCTGTAGTGTGTTAAGTTATGGCCAATTGAATTACATAAAATCCGACGCATCATGGATTGTTCTGGATGTCCTAACCGCTCATGCCATAGTTTGAAAGAATTTGGATCATTAAATTTTAGATTGAGGGCTATATGGAGATTTGAGGGTCTGATGTATGTGTAATACAAGCCAGATGAGAAAGATGGAAGTTTTTCGACAATGTGTTTACGAAAATTTAAATAATGAGTCATTAAGAGATATTCAATATTATCCTAAGTATTTATTTCAATGTGATAGCCATTCTGTCGAATGTCTTTGAAACTGAGGAGGGTACGCTTTGATTGTGGAAATAATAAAGTATTTTCGATTATTAATTCACTACCCATAGGTAGAATGATCGAGGCTCTTCCGGAGCCAACGATATGTCGTCATCGGAAATAGTAGTGACACTTCCTTTCTTTTCAGTTAATGTTTGGAAAAATTGTCTATCTTTTAAGATAGTATGTGTAGTAGTACTATCTAGTAAGCACAAAATATTAATCTCCATAAGCACACAAGTGTATGTTTAGATATGAGGAATGCTAAGGAGAGCCAAGATTACAGACGCTGATTGATCAGCCTCACAAGGGGTCACTTAGGTCCTACTTTATCAAAAATGTATTAAATTATTTTTGTAAACAATAGTCATATGTTCACCCAAGAGGTCATTCTTGTCTATGACAAAGCCTGCCTCGGGCAGGTTGGTGTGGTGTGATTCACCTTTAGGAGCCTTCCCCTTTTTGTCTTTTATCATACGTTGATACGCCTCCACCAAATATTTTGGTGTACGACACGAGCGAGACCAATGGTCGTCGTATCCACACTTGTGACAGACTTGTTCGTTCTATGCACGTGAGCTTGATGGTTGATCTCGAGGTGCATTCTTTTCAGTTGCACTAGGTTGTGCATTGTTGCGACCTCGACCTCGTCCCCTACCACGGCCTCGACCTCAGGTCGATACGTGTCCCCCACTCACCTCATTTCGTTTTCCACGTTTACGACCTCTAGAGTTCCTCCGAGTAGCATGTGCCTCAGGCACAGCTTGTGAGCCAACCGATGTAGTATTATGATTTTTCATCAACAATTGGTTGTGCTTTTCTGCAACTAAAAGTGCAGAAATGAGCTCGGAGTGTGATTGATACTCTTTGACCCTGTACTGCAGTTAGAGTACAAGATTACTAGCGTGGAAAGTGGAAAGAGTTTTTTTCAATTAAATTATCATCAGTTATTGTTTCTTTACACAGCTTAAGCTGAGAAATTGTGCGATGTAGGGCGGAGTTGTACTCTGTTACAGACTTGAAGTCTTGGAAACGAAGTGTTATCCATTCATATTTGGCTTCGGGGAGGATCACATCGTGTTGTTGTTGGAATCGATCCTGGAGGGATTTCCACAATGTCGATGGATCTTTTTCAGTGAGGTATTCGTTCTTAAGATCTTTGTGAAGATGATGTCTTAAGAAGATTAGAGCTTGTGCCATTTAGACAGTTGTTGATTTAGATGGTTGTCTAGTTGTGTCGGTAAAGTCTTTAGAGACAAAGTGGATTTCAACGTTGAAAGTCCATGTCAAATAAGTTATGGCAATCAAGTGTCAATTTATCGAATTCACGATTAGTGATATTTGACATGTTTTTGCTACAAAAATTAATAAATGAAAATTTATTAAAAATTATTTGTTTGTAGCATTTAATAATAAGGCTCAATCAATAAAAAAAATTTCTAAGACAAAAATTAATTAATTGTAGGGGGTATTAATATTTTTGGGTGTATGACTTTTATAAGACATTCATTAATGGGATTTCGGGCCCAAAAATAATTATTGGATAAGGCCTAAAAAAAATTTGATGATTTGAGCTTCATAATACCATTATGAATTTTATTAATGGGAATTCGGGCCCAAAAATAATTGTTAGGATCCAAATTAATTCGGATCAACTAAATAAAATGGCCAATCAATTAAAAAAAACTGGCCCAAGTATTATTTTTTTAAATAAGGGCTCGGCCCATTTAGGATTTATTAAAATAGGCCCAATTTATTAAGAATGACCCTTGCAATTAAAAATCGGACCAACTCACATTTTTTTGTTATAAGAAAAGCCCGAAATAGGCGGCCCAATCAGCCTATTAAGACAGGCCCAATTAAACAAGGGTTTCAAATTGTGAGTAGCATACACGACTCTATCAGTGCAGGACCAAATCAATTTCGTCGTTCGTTCGTTTGACTCTAGACAGGCCGAATTTCAAGGCGGAATTTCCGCCGTTCGTTGCGCGAAGCACGGATGCCTTCGCCGGTTGCATAGTCGATGATCGCCGACAGTGTATTCACCGCCACGTCGCCGTCGCGCGGAACAGGGGAGGCATTGCCGTCACCGAGGCCATCGCGATTCATAGACCGCTGTCGTGCCGTCGCAGCTTGTCGCCGTCGAGGCATCACCATCGGACGGTGGGCGTCGCGGATGCGCGGTCGTCGTCGAAGCTAGGCGCGCGTTGTGCAGCGCTGTCGGGAGGGTCGACGAGGTATGCGCAGAAACTGGGTCCGACGCCATCGCGAGGTCGGAGCCCAGTTTTCAGGCGGTAGCCGTCGCAGCAGAGGCGGGCGCATCTCGGGCGCCATCGCGCGTTCGACGTTCGACGAGCCACTTCAAGGGCCGTCGGCATAACGGGATTGTCGCCGCGGATTGGGGCTGGCGTGTCGCCGCCGGATATCAATCCACGTTCGCGACCGCGTGTTTGACAGGTATCGACGTTGATTTGAAAAAAAAATAGGGGGTGTCGATTGTTTAGGAATTACAATCGATTTGGACGATATCTGATTTTCAATTTAGTGTTCTTCGATTTGGAAATCTGGTTTTCGAAGAAATTTCACATAATTGTTTTCGAAATTTTTTTTTGTTCTGCTTTCGGAAAAATCCCAAAATAAAATTCTGGGTTTTTGTATATCAGATACAGTTGGGTTTTCAAAAATCAGGAGACAGGGGTTTTTACGATAGTAACATCGAAGACGATGTTTTTGATTTCTGGTTTTGTTATGCTGAGTAGAAGCAATAGCATACAGTGTATATCATCAAGATTTCGTATGCCCATAACAGATACAGATTATATGAATATGAGATGAAATAATTAGATAAAAAAATAATGCATTATTTTAAGATAGTTACAAAATTTTTGCATAATAGTGTAAATATAATTTGAATAATATAATTATTTTTTTCATATTGTACCAATTTGAAAATAGTGCTTATTTTTATACCATTTCGTAATTGACCCATATGAGATTCAGTACATATAATAGCATACAGTGCAGCATAAAAATCATATATACATACCATTTGAATACAGAACATCAACCTCGCATGTAATTGAATTTAATATGCAATACAGGCATAAATTCAGCAGAAAAATGAGTACAACATTTATTGCTTAATCAAATGAAACATATGTACGAATTGGAAAACACAGTCATATACATACGTTTAAATGGTGACTTTTTCATAGAAAAAAACCCAAAAAATGAAAAAAGAAAGAAGAAAGTAGAAAAAGAAACATAATAATTTGTTTGAATTGTGATTATTTCTCAAAAAAAAAAATGAAAGGAAAAGGAAAAAACAAGTAGCAAATGATAAAACAAAAATTCACTATTCTTTTTACCTATATTCCATCGAACAATTAATCAAGTGGTCGCGTCTCAAGAAAAAGAAAAGAGATGAAAGAAAAACAGTACTTTGCAGGATTCAAATTTCTCAACATAAAAACTATATTCTTCATAAGGAATACAAAGTGCATAAATTATTTGAATATATATGTATTAACTGATAGTCATAGTCATATGTTTCTGCTAAAAAACATAAGCTTAGAAATGTACTGCTCAAACATTTTATCAATTGTCAATTTTTTGGAGATCAATTTTAACTTCATCTTCTACAGTATCGAGATTGAAGCTATTGCTACCTGAGAATCTAGGTTGAAGCAAAAACATTTGATTTTGCAGTTTTCTTTTCTTGTCCAAGTGAGAAAATGATTAATTACTCGTATTTAAAGTTCACAATCCATAATTCCATTTCTTAAAGCACACATCACTAAATATTGTACATACCCTTTCTCAACATAAATGCAATTGTTATCAACAATTTCAATCCCACGACCACTTCACAAAATCATAAACAAGCTAACGACGAAATTTTGAAATAAAGGTGGGCTACAATCACAAACTCAAAAGATGGAAAAGTTAAGAAGAAGAAGAAAAAAAATAAAACCTTGTGTTGATAATGCCTTTATTTCTCTCTATTCAGAAGTATTGAATACAAATGAGATTTCTTACTCTCCCTTTGGTCTGATAAATGAAATATAAAACAAAGTTGGGAAATGGGATAAGACACGAGCATTGTAGCATATTGAAAGGGTGCGCATGATTGGATTTTGTCCCAATTAAATTTACCTTCTTGAAATTAAATTTTAAAAAAAAGATTATAACAAGTGTGTGTTGTTACTATTGTAGGACAAGTTTATTATAATAGCTACTTTTTGAATTTTTTTTAATAAAAATAGGGGAATTTTTTTTGTTTTATGGATTTAAAATCAGTCCGTAATAGAAAATTCGACTGGAAACCCAACAGAATAAGAAACCTTGGACTTCACTGATTCTTGCAACTGCTTTATATCAGCAAATTCTTGTGTCTGCAATCAATCCGTCATTGAATTATCTTTATTAGTAAAAGCTGAGATAAGTATTATCATATTTATATAGAGAGAAGAGAGAGAACCATGGTTTATATAAACCGAGTCCGAAACTCCAATGAAGAAGAGCAGCAGAGTACTTCAAGGTTTTTTGGGCCGTTTTTCTGTGAGTGCTCAATTTTTTTTTTTTTTGCCTTGAAAGATAATTGAAAAAAATAAAATAAGAAATATAATTTAATTTAAATTTATAAATTCGTGAAATCATTTTAGTGGGCTTTCAATTACAATTGCCCCTTACTAAAAAAGTTTATCTTTCCTTTCATTGCCCTTCCATAAATAATTAACTATTATATATTATAACAAATAACTTTATTTCTTTTCATTTGTACATCTTTTATATACCAAATGTTACTAAAAATAATTTTATCACTATAAATCACAATAAACAATTCTCACATTAAAAATTCATACCATAAATAAAATAACAATTAGTATTTTATATATGTATGTATATATTTATTCTCTCAATTGGAGATAATTTAAATTCCTTTGGTAATTTTCTTTTTTTAGATATTAAAACTTGAAGCTAGTTCTAATTTACATTTTAAAATTTAGTTTTTTAGATATGACTATAGATGGGTTTTTTTTTTAATCTGCGATGAGGATTTTAAGTATTGATTTTATATAAAGATTTAAAAAACCATTGGAATTTTGTTTGTTATCTTTACAGCTGGGGGCCACACAATTATCACCAGTGAGTCGAGCTTATCATAGTTTTAAAGAAATGTTGATATTGAAACAAAATCTTGATTGGATTATTTCTTCCTATATTAGAAATTCTATAACTTTATTACTTGTGATAATGAGATAATATAAAATATATGAAGTATATACACATATATACACTATAGATTAGTTCTTAGATTTAAGATTCGAAGGATGATTACAAATTTGAGACTGAAATTATGTTTATAAGGATGCTAGGAGCCGAGCAGCATATAATAACAATTTTTTTTTTGTATTTAGTATATGTATATGTGTCAATTTATTCAAATATTTAATTTTTTTTTTTTTGGGTGGGTGTGAATTTGAGGTATTGAATTACGGGTTCTTACAAATTGGAATTTTGGATTTTTCAGCAATCACTAATACAAATTTGACCTTAGAGAGTTCTTATTTTTTTACTTAGAGAGCAGTTATAAGAGCTGATCTCAAAGTGTCAGCTCTCTAAGTTCAGAGAACTGTTAAAAAAATGTTCTCCAAAAGAGCACTTAAAAAGCAGTTGTCAATCGCTCTCCAAGAAACATTCTTAGAAAGCAGTTTCCATATAGAACTAGAGATGCCTATAGAAAAGACAATATGATTGTCATATTTATGTTTAATTCTTGTTTAAGTTTGAACAGACTATTTCATCGTAAATACATCATTCCCTTAGTAAATACATCCTATTAAAAATTTATATATGTCATAATTGTAACGATTCCTAATTCTAACAACATATTCAACCCTATATATATTCTACCTAATATTAATATTTTTAAAAAATTTCGACAGAATTTCGTTTAAATATATCATATTCCACAATTAATCAACATCCTGGTGCACTCATTTCCGATTTAATTAAAAATAATTAAATCGGAAGGCACATTCTACAGCAAACAATGACCAACAACTTTCCCCAAACTTCACATCAATTACATTCAACAATAAAATTCTAAAATATAAATATTGATCGAACATCGATCATCATATTTAACATTCTACAATACCAAGTACATATTTATTTTTTAAAAAATGAACTTACGTGATAGTGAATATAAATGATGTGGATCTGCCCCAGTCTCTCTTGTTCAAATATCACCTATAATTACATATAAATTAATAAATATAGACAATATTATATATATTGCTTAAACAAAATCATATATATTATATATAGTAATTAACATGTAACGAAAAGATATGAATGCAAATCATTCTGAATGACATATAAAATCCATCTCCATTAAAATGTTATTGTATAAAGAATTTCAGTTTTCTTTGTCACACCCTATGTTTTAAAAAACCGGTCGGACCGGTCCGACCTCTAACCAAATATAATAACGTACGGTTCAAAAAAGTTCGACCGGCCATCTATTAAAGCGCTTGAGAAAAAGGTCAAAAACGGTTTTAATCGGGTTGAACCGGCTGCTAGGAAGATTTTTATAAAAAAAAATAGAGGTTATTTTGCAATTTAAGAAATTTCTTGATGCCCTAATATATTTATTGAAAAAATCTAAAAAAGACGAAGAGCATGATGCTTAAATTCATTGACGTTGACATCCATCTCCGGCGGTGTGATGAGCGTTGCAACAACTTTAAGCGGTGCATCGTCTTCATCCAGTGTCTTCATTATATATTTAATACAAAAGATTAAATTATATAATATTATAATTTATATATTATATAATTATGACATCATACCGGCTCAATTGCTTTATTAACGATCTGACCTATCGGACCCGGTCCGACCAAAAAAACTAAGGTGTTCGGTTCAATGTCCGCTTCCGCTTTTTAAAACACAGGTCACACCCCAATGCATAATTAAGATCACTATTTGGAGGATGTCTTTAAATTCATGGTGTATTTAATTTTGAAATCGCTATGTTTAAACAAGTGATAATGCTTAATAAAAGTACACTCGGTGTGTATATAAGTGACAATTGAATCTCAATTATTAATATTAATATTATATTTTATTATTTCTTTTATTTGAAATTAGGTGGGTTTGCTTTAATTTTTGGTTTACTACCTTAAAAAAATAAGGGCAAACATAATATTGAATGGAGTTAAAACACCAAACACAAAATATTGACAATTAAAAATGATAAATTATTGATAGAAGCATAATATTAAACCTTTCAAGAACCATATTTCGAAACTGAAATTCCTCTTTAGAAAAAAAAAAATCTTTGGATCCGGTCAATATTAGCCATTCAAACACAATAATATTTCTCAACTTAATTTTTTTTTCAAAGAAGCAGTAATTTATGGGCATGATCTACAGTAAAGTGGTGAAAAAAAAGAAACCTTTAATCGATCCTCTCTTTTTTGTCCAGAAAACTGCGAGAGAGTATGAAGAATTTGATTTAGATTATCGATCTCTGGTGTGCAATCTTTAATCGTAAAGAAAACCTAACCTGTTCAATCTGCGCGATCCCTAATGTCCAATGCGTGAAGATAACCTAATCTCTTTTGACTTTGGTTTTGTTGCAATCTAAGGAATTTAGGTTACACAGTTTTTTTTTTCTTACTGTATAAAAGTATTGATATGAAATACTAATTGTTTTGAAATTTGTTCAGTTTTAGCTTTAATTTTTCTGTGAGAGTGTTTCGCATAAATTTGGTTCTTTCTCGATTACTGAACCCTTCCAGTTTGAATTAATTTCTTAATAATAAATAATCTGATATACACTCATTACAATTTTTAAGCTTTATCCGTGTTTATGAATTTGTAGTATTTTTTATGTCAGGGGAGGATATGAAAATTATTATTATTATTATCATTATCATTATCATCATCATCATCACAAGACTTTATTTGTTGATCATTAAGATAATTACAGTGCAACTATGACTGATTTTAAAAGAGATTATCATTAATTCGTTGTTTTTTACAGTCTTGATTTTGTTTTTTCATTGAAGAAATTGTATGCATTTTACACAAACCGTTTCTTGCTTCTCAGAGGAAGTTCTCTAAATTCTGAATTTGCAAAACCCAAAAATTGTGTGCATTGGGAATTGATTTATGTACCTAAAGGAATTTGAAAATGAATGGATTTAAACAAAAATATATGTAAAAAAAACATACATTTTAAGTTAGGAATTATAAAATGATGGGAAAGAAGGAAAAAAGTAGGGAAAATGAGAGATGAAAGGGTGGAGATGAGAGATTTCACAAATGACATGAGTTTGAAGAGGATTTAAAATTCCTCAATTTTAAACATAAAATGGAATCTAAGTATTTGTAAATTCTTGGAGATGGTGGTTATTTGTATGTGAAATCCATGGATTTCAAATCCACCCATCCAAATGGAGCCTTAGGGTATTCTTGATTGGTTGTTATATGCATTTTTTCAGATTAGAAACTCCATTTCCACACACTTTTGACAAGCTCTTGTTCTAATTGAAGTTATGAAATTAATAGGTAAATCTCATTTCATTAAAGTTCTTTTTATCAGAATTAAACCCCTCTTTGGGTATAAAATTAATTTATATTCTCTTTGGGTCAACGTATCTAATAGAGTGTTAGACGAATATCGAGGGTGGCATAACAAGTAGGAAGGAAGTTCCGTCAAAAGCATTGGCATTGGACTTTTGATTCGTGTACCCAGGGATCTCCTGACTAGAAAGAATGTCTATTTAGAGCAACTCCTCTAGCTGTTTTGTTTAAAGTCTCTTTGATTTCTGTATTCTTCTTGCATAAATGAACGCAACTCTTTCAAGAACTTGGATTAGAGTAGTAGGCTCTATGAAAAAATGATAACTCTCGTGTACAACCAACTACAAATTCGTGCCACGACAAGTTTTGTATAGTGATAACGCTTTCTCTTTCTTAGCGCTCCGCCCCCCTTGTCCCCTTGTATAGCAAGGGGGACTCTGATTGCGCGGCCCATTGAATTAAGATAGATGGGCTAGGCGGCTCAATGATTGCAGTAACAACAAAATATATAATTTGCGCCCAAGTTCATTGTCATTTTGAAAATTATAGTTTTTTTAAATTTTTATGGAACTTATTTTATAACCTATTTGTTGAAGTGTAATCAATTATTAAGATAATTTAAGATTAAATTTGGCAAGACATGTATGTAAGTACAACTATTATGAGTTAATCAAAAACTAATGTTCAAAACAAGATAGATATATAGATAGATAGAATGGTAATATTAATAATACACAATTCACTTGTATTATGACTCATTTAATATTATAAAAACTCACATTCCAAGTTTTCTTAAATAAACTAGTTTCTTAAATGAAGATTTAATTGTTTTAATTACTGTTAATACTATTTATTGAGCTGACTTAAAGAATATGCATCCAGAAATGAGGAAAGATGTCTCTTCTTTGTTTGGAAAGCTAGAAAATCTACAATACAGGGTTAATGTGTTCGGGGAGCTCATGATGATTCTAATGTCTCCTACTCCTACTAGAGATGTCGAAGAAGCAGTGAATTTGGCACTTAGAGGTGAGAGAGATCCTAGCATTGCATGGCATTGCACTGCACATGTGGATGATGATGAATAGGTAATGCAAGCTAAAATTTATGTACTAATTCCTGAACCTACGTGAGATCAAAAATCAAATGAAGTGAAATTTTTTTACAACACTTATTTTCTTATTACAGCAAACTTAGCATCAGCTTCTTATATTATTTAGTACAAATAATTCCTATAAATACAAGGAAATTTTGATATTGCTATAAAATGGATTATAGTTCTTACATATGAAAAGGCTCTTCATGATTATACTCTGTTTCAACTATATATAAAATGGAGAGCTAAGATGTGTGAGTTATTTTATTGGGATGATGTTACTTATGATGGACCCTTATGGTGATCCAATGCATTTTATATTTGTTGGAATACTAATGTCTGGCTATTTTATAGGCTGATGATAGTTTAAGATAATCTGAAGCAGTTGCAACTTGTGATGATGTTGCTGGGGTGTGATGAATGCTGGAAAATATGATCATCGTGATTATAATTACTAATCCGTTGATTCACTCATGAATCTCGGAAGAACAATTAAATAACACGGAATAAAAGGGATTAAATCTCAATTCTTTTTAATATCAAAATCAACTCTCTTTTACAATAGGCTTGAGACGCCTATTTATAATACTAAACGAAATCCTAATAAATCTAAACAAATTAATAAAAGATACTAAAAATCATATTAAATCCTATCAAATCATTAAATATCTAAATACTAAATAAATATAATATATAATATTCTATTTTCCTATCTCCATCAGGGTGTCAGTATGAGTTTAGCGGTGGTATCAACAGCGGCGGCAAGTGGCTGAGGTTGTTTGGTTTGGACAACTATGATCATTGGAAATTATGAGGTTGGTTCTTGCTCCGGGTTGAGCGGCTGACTGAGCGTTAGATGTATCATATAAATCTGGTAATATTTCTGTTGATTTTTAATTACAGTAAGTGGTTAAATATTTTGGATTCTTAAAATCATAAATTAATAAGGCTATATGTGGAGTCTATTGTTCTGAAACTGGAAATGTGTGTGATAACATATGTTGTTGGGGGAGTTGTTTTCTTATTGTAACTTAGTATTGTTGATATAATATTTACAATAACCATAGTGAAAGGGATGATGTGGTTTGGTTTGAGTAAACATAAGCACTTTTCGACAGTGGAGGGTATTTTTTGTTGAGTTATTTTCTTTATTTGTTTGCTTAAAATCAATTTGTTAGAAGTTAGTTCACCAAGTTCTCAAATACTTCAAGAATTATTTTCAAACTAACCTTATATCTCCCTTGATTCGTTTCCAGATAAAATCGAACCCGTGTCACTCACGCAAGTGAGATCCCGGTGGTCAAGTGAACTAACCCACCTAATTAATGTTATTATTCTATTATAAAGAGATTCTATTGCATTTCTTCTATGTATTGCCTACCCTATTTTATTAAGTATATAAATAATTCAAAAGTATGGTTTGCATTTTCACATTACCCAATTATTAATGTTTAACTGGATTGATATTAAGTAATGTGCATCATCCGGATGACAAGGTTGCAACAAATATCCACTACCAAAAAAGCGGGTTTTACCGACCGTTTTTTACCGACCACCTAGAGTCGGTCGCTAATTATGTAATTAGTGACCGATTAGCGACCGACTATGACTAATGGTCAAACCCTAAATTTTTCGATTGAATACCGACCGAAAAAGCGATCGGTAATATAAAAATAAATTACCGACCGCCCAGTTGGTCAGTAAATTGTTGACTGATAATATTACCGACCGACTAGGCGGTCGGTAATTTATTTTTATATTACCGACCGCTTTTTCGGTCGCTAAAATTAAAACCCGAAAGCGGGTAGGTAGGCAATTATTGCCCGATTCGATGTTAATATTTAGCGACCGAAAAAATGGTCGGTAAAATACAAATGCGGTCGCTAAATTTCGAATACAGAATAGCCACTGCCCTTTTCTTTCCTTTTCATTCACGAAAATTTACCCCCAACCTTCAAAAAATCTCTGAAATGTGAAGAAATATTGTTTCAACGTGTTGGTTGCAATCGTTCAGGTCCATTGTCACATTGTGCTCATTGCTTCAATTTGACCGTACGTTTTTACATTTTTACCGTTTAAGTTTAGCATTATTTGCATGTTGTACATTAATTATTTATGGATATATCTATTTTTATTAGAGATTAGTCCTAATTTAATTTGTTAGAATTTTGTAGTGTAATTGATGTATGATTATATATATTGGATTTTTTGTTTTAAAAAATCGGATATGCTTGTTTACAGTCGAAACTCTGGCGAATTTTTTTTATAATTCTAATGTGGTATATTCTTAATTTAAATCAGATGGAACTCCCTGATCGTCGTTGGATGTATGAAATGCCTCGTCTGATACAAGGAACGATCAACCCTGAATTTTACAAGAACATTCATGAGTTTACTAAGTTTGCCTCTCTTAATCCACACTGCATAGATATGTATGGCCAGATTACATGTCCTTGTTCAAAAAAAAAGTGCGGTAACAAGAGATTTTTGAGCATTGATGAGGTTCTAACTCATCTCGTGATGTCTGGTTTTACTCCATACTATTACAATTGGACCGTACATGGCGAAACCCGGTGGAATTATAATCTTGAAACAGTGGTTGGCTTCTATGTTCAGTTTCGTAGTAGTGGAGGTGAGAGATTTGAGATTGGTGGTTCGAGCCGTGATTCGCCTACTCCATGCTTTGAGACACCAGTGGATGAATTCCAAAGCTATCAAACGATGATTGATGAGTCTGGTTTGGGTGGTCACCACATGGAAGAGGAACCAAATCCTCGTTCGCAGAGATTTTTTTAGATGCTTAAATCTGTCGATCAGAAGCTGTTTCCTGGTTGTGATACTGAGACACAATTATCATTCAATGCTCAGATGTTGTCCATCAAAACTGAAGGCAAAGTGAGTCAGAAAGTCTACAATCAATTTGCAAAGTTGTTCAAACGGGCCCTACCTAAAGAGAACACAGCGCCATAAAATTTCTATCAAAGTAAGAGGCTCTTGAAGGATATGGGTTTACCAATTGAGAAGATTGATTGTTGTACCAACGGTTGCATGCTATTTTGGGGCGACGACGAGAGCATCGATCAGTGCAGGATGTGCAACTACCCTAGGTTCAAACCCTCAGATCGTAGGAAGAAGACATCTTTCAAGTCTATGTATTATCTTCCCACCACTCCTCGTCTAGAGAGGTTGTATCAGTCGAGTGCCACTGCAAAAGACATGAGATGGCATGCTGAGGAGTGTTCTGATGAGAATTCCGGAGAGATGCGTCATCCTGCAGACTCTAATGCGTGGAGACATCTTGATAGAGAGTTTCCAGATTTTGCGAGTGAGAAGAGAAATGTGAGGCTTGGCCTGTGCACAAACGGATTTGCTCTATTCGGTATGCACGGGAAGAAGTATTCGTTGTGGCCTGTGTTACTGACTCCGTACAATCTACCTCCTTGGTTGTGCATGAAGCCTCAACACATATTTCTCACTGTCTTGGTGCCTGGTCCTCAGAATCCTAAGCAGAACCTAGATGTCTACCTTCAGCCACTGATTAAAGAGTTGTTATATTTGTGGCATACGGGAGTAGAGACATATGACGTGTACAGGAAGAAGAACTTCACATTATGGGCTGTTGTTTTATGGACCATCAACGACTTTCCAACATATTCTATATTGTCTGGGTGGTCGACAGCTGGAAAACAAGCTTGCCCGTACTTCATGGATGGATCTGATGCATTTTATCTTCCACTGAGTAAAAAGGTATCATGGTTCGATAACCATCGGAAGTTTCTATGTAATGATCATAAATTCCAGAAGGACAAAGTGCACTTTCTAAAGGGGAATGATGTAAAGCGTCCAAGGCCACGGGTTCGAACAGGTATATAAATATTGTTTATATTTTAATCACTACTTACTTATGAAAAGAGTTTTATCAATTTAGTTTAACCATACACACTTTATTTCAGGTGATTTGTTGTTGAGAGAGGTTACAATAACTGACTTGTGGAAAACGACTGAGAAGAGTGCAATGAAACACAATAAACGGATCCTTGGAGGTTGGAAGAAGAGAAGCATCTTTTGGGACTTGCCTTATTGGAGTAAATTATTGATTAGACACAACTTGGATGTGATGCATATAGAGAAGAATGTGTTTGATAACTTGTTCCACACGATCCTTAATACAGAAGGCAAGACCAAAGACACTGCAAAATCCAGACAAGAGTTAAGTCAGTTTTGTTCTCGTCCTAGTCTCTCCAGTGATCGACGAGCAGGTGCGTGGCCACAAGCAAGGTACCAAATTTCCAGAGTAGATAAGAAAAAAAATATTTCAATGGGTGAAGGATTTGCGCTTTCCGGACAATTACGTGTCGAACATGGGTCGGTCGTTTGACCCAGAAACAGGGAAGGTCACTACAATGAAGAGTCATGACTGTCATGTTTTTATGCAGCGATTGCTACCGATTGTCTTTCGGTACACACTTCCAAAGGATATATGGAGTGTGATCACGTAATTAATTCTATTTTTCAGAGCATTAACTTCCTCAATGATTACAGTGGACGACATGCAGCATTTGGATAGAGACATCTCTGTTATACTGTGCAAGTTAGAACAGTTTTTTCCACCCAACTTCTTTGACTCGATGGAGCACTTACCTATTCATTTACCGTATGAAGCTTTACACGGTGGTCCAGTGCAGTATAGGTGGATGTACCCTTTCGAGAGGTAAGTATTATTATTCTAAAGTTTTTTGTTAATTATATTAAATATTGATCAATTGAATGTTTTTGTATTTAGGTATCTGCACAACTTGAAACGTAATATTGGAAATACAGCACACATTGAAGCATCCATTGTTAATACATATCTCACTGAAGAGGTTGGAACATTTTGTTCTTATTATTTCGGCTATCAAGTTCAAACCAGGATCAGAAATGAGCCTCGCAACTACGATGGCCGGGGACAAGAACATCCTCTTCGTGAGTTCGATGGTATGTTGTCTGGATTCTTACATGCTGGTCGCCCACTGGGTAAAGGGACCAAATGGTATTTTCAAAATATCTGGGAAGAAGAGACGATACAGTCGTACGTCTTGATGAATACGCCCGAGGTTCAACCATACATAGAGTGAGTAATTTATTATTTTTACAAATATATTGTAAATATGTTATTATTTTTATACGAATATTTGTTATATGTAGGATGTTTTGTGAGCAAACTCGTCAACAAGAACCAGACATCACAGAAGCAGAGGTTTATGAAGCAGTTCGCCAGAAATTCATATTTCGGTTCCAAAAAATGGTATGTAACACTATTTCATATTAGAAAATGTGTATTTCAATAATGTTCTAAAATTTTAATATGTATAGGGTAGTAACAATCAGCTTCACAATCCACATCTTGAAGCTTTGAGCAAAAGACCACTTCGACAAGTGACATGTTATAATGGGTACTATTGAAATGGTTATAAATTTCACACAGCTGTGTATGCTTCAGTAAAAGCCACTTCAAACAGCGGTGTATGTGTTACCAGTGCAAATTACAATGAAGCACCGATCGAGTACTATGGTGTGTTGCAAGAAGTCGTTGAAGTGGAATATCCAGGGTGGCCTTCCAGAAAAAATGTTATGTTCTTTTGTGAATGGTATGATCCAGGACGAGGAGGGAAAATAGTCGATGCAAACAACAAGATTATTGATATTAACATCAACAAAAAATACCCAGCTGCATACGACCTATTCATCTTTGCATCACAAGCATCTCAGGTATATTACTGCAAGTAACCAGTTTCAGGCAAACTGAACTTAAGAACAGTGTGTAAGGTCAAGGCAAGGTCGTTGGTGGAAATTCCTACTTCATCCAAAGGAGAAACTGCACAATTTGAAGATTCATTCCAAACTAAAGTGCAACAGGCTCAAACAGTAGTTCTTGACGAAGGTATCAATCTTTCTGTGGTTTTAGTGGCTGAAAATCCCGATACGGTAATTGTTGACAACGAAGTGGATGGAGAAGAAGAGGTACCAAATGAAGAAGATGAGGTAGATGAAGAAGATGATATGAAGATGAAGAAGATGATGAAGATGAAGAAAATGATGACGATGATGAGGATGAAGAAAATGATGACGATGATGAGGATGATAAAAATGATGAAGATGATTAGTAGTATTATTAGTTAATTGATTTTTATTGATAACATATGTTGATGGGCGAGCTGCCCGAGGTAGATTAAGGAATTAAATAACCTAAGACTGAGGAGGTCGCCAACATGCCTCAAGGAGTCAAGATGCCGACCTCGGCTTACCTGCAAGAGAAGAAGCTCGTCTGGATACTTGGACTTACCTGGGAAGAGAGGTCGGCGAAGAAGCTCGCCGAGCTCTCTAGCGTCACTCGTCACCATATGATTCTGGGGGCGCAAAGGTACAGGAGCTCGGCTAAGAGCTCGCCCAGGAGCCCACCCCGTAGTTCGTAGGACCCCGATGGTTGCGCTCTTTTTCCCTCCGTCCGGTTTGTCCACAAGGGTGGTTTACGGCGAGGTTTTTAATGAGGCCCATCTAGTCTAGGACAAGGTAGTAGGACGAGGAATGGTATAGGGAGCAGTGTGAGGGACTAAGACGAAGGTGTGGAACCTTCGTCAACACCAGAAACCAAAGAGGCTCGTAAGGTGCCGTCTCACACTCACACACCTATAAATAAGACCTCTCTTGTAACATCTAAAACAATTCTAATACAACACAATTAATATATTTTCCTACATTCTACTTTCTCTCTCTAAACCCTCAACTCTCTCTCTCCACATTATTCTCCCTCCCCAAAAACACAAATCCATAGATTATTGTTTGGTAGAATTAAATGATGCAAATGGCCACATAAAGAAATATCGATTAGTAAATTCTATCAACAATTTGGCGCTAGAAGGAGGGACCTCCCGAATCTGAAAAATTAAAAATTTTCAAGAACAAAAAGTTAGGGTTTGTTTGAAGATTTGAAGGTGTTCTTGATAAAACTCAAGAACACTTGAAGATACACACACATATTCATTCCTTCGAACGAAAACCCAGATTTCCGGATGAAAACCTAAATTCCCGAATTTCTCAAATTCTGCCTGGAAAAAGTTTTCAAATGCGCGCGTGTACACGAATAAATCGAATTTCGGATAATTCGTCTCACGCGAGGCTAGACGAAAACTCGAACAAAAACCAAGCTGGCCGGGGACCATCACCTCGGCGACCTGCTGCAAGTTACCCCCTCCAAAACCTAAAAATGGTAAAGGGACAGACCTCCGCAACTGCAGGAAGGTCGAAGGGGGGCAACCAGGACCAGGCCGAGGCGGAGACTTCGCGCCGACCTCCCCCAAAAGAACACCACAGCTCCGCGACCTCCGCGAGTTGTGGTGACCCAGAAGGATTTGAGCCCTGCCCTGAGGGACCTGGCCAACAACCCCGACGAGCTCCAGCGAACCATTGCAACTTTACAGAGGTTACAGCAGAGGCAGAACGATGAGCTCGCCTTGGTACCCGGGTGAGCTCCAGCCGAGGCCAGGGAGCAGGCGAGACCCACTCAGGGCACCCAGACCCGGGGGGAGTACAACACTCTCCCCACCGAGCAAGAGGCGAGCTCAGCCCAAGTCCGCCAACATCGAGAATGGGCCGGAAAAGCCAAGGCGGTGGAGGAGCCCGCCCCATACACCGGGTGAGCTTCGGCCTACACCGAGGCATCCGGCACCCACCAATCGACGAGGAGGGAGGTCCTCCAAGGCAGACTGGGGCCCAGGTGCAGAGAAAACGACCGAACAGCCACCCCGGTCATGTCCCACGGGGGAGACTCAGACCTGCAGCTGTGCAGGTCCGCCCATGAACGATTGAGAAGGCCCGCCACCGACAGGTTGGGCCCCCATGGCGGACGCCAATTCCAGCCCGTCACTGAGAGGTCACCCCAGAGTGAGGCACCTCGGGGACGTGCATCCACGAGATGCACAACCTTCGAGCAACCTTCACCGGAGGTGACCCGCGATGACGAGCTGGCCTAGCTAAAAAAGGTCATCGAAATGCTACAAGCACAAGTAGCGGCTAAGTCTGGCGGACCTGACGGCACGACTCTCCCTACCTCCCCATTGGCACCCGTCATCTTCCGAGCACCGATCCAGAAAAATATACAATTTCCGGTGATGTCCGCGTACGAGGGCAAATCCGACCCAAAAGTCCACCTGGCCCAGTATGCGGACTTTATGATTTTAGTGGGCGCCACCGACTCTACCCAGTGTCGGAACTTCCCGCTGACCTTAGGGGACCGAGCCCATCGCTAGTTCTCGTCGCTCGCCCCGGGGTCAATCTACTCATTTGGCCAACTCTCGCGGGAGTTCTTGGCCCACTTCTCCTGGTTTGGGTCCTACCTTACCCAGAAACACCATCTCGCCAACATCCACCAAGGCTAGAACGAGACCGACCAGCAGTACCTGGAGAGGTTCGATAGAATACTGCTGGAAGGCGAGCCAGTAAGCGAGGACACCAAGGTCGTCGCAGTGATGGCCGGGCTCAGAAAGGGCACCGACCTCTGGAAAGAGATGCACCTCGCATGTTCGAACACTTACAATGAGTTCTACCACAAGGCGGGGGTGTTCGTGGCTATGCAGGAGGCACTGCTGAAAGAAGTTGGTGCCCCAGAAGAGAAGAAGCCCTACGGGAAGAAGTCCGGGGGCACATACAAGGCCCCCCGGAACTTGAAGGCCTTTGGCGATGGGGACGAGTTCAAGGAAAAGCTCAACCAGGTCCTCACCATCTCCATCGACCACGTCTTCATAGCTGTCAAAGACAAGACCCTGCTGGAGAAGCCGAGGCGGATCGCCAGGACCGCACGAGGCTCAACCCCAATAAATACTGCGCCTACCATCGGCCACTTCACCAGCGAGTGCAGAGACCTCCTCAAACAGCTCTGGAAATTCTACGAGGATGGGAAGCTGGCTGAGTTCGTGAAGAATGCCCTAGCTAAGAGGCCAAGGTTCGAGAGGAGGGCTACCTCCGATGATGAGGATGAGGAAGCAGACCAACCTGGTCCCCAGAACAGACGGAGGGTACCTCCCCAACCTCAGCAAAACATGGAGCCCACCCGAGAGCTCTTGGTTCTCGAGGAAGAGATCGAAGTTGCCGGAGGTCTCCAAGACGGGGGATCCTCCATCTCCAAGAGAAAGAGAAAGGCCAAAATTCGGGCCGTGAACCAGGTCCAGGAGGGCAGCTCCGGCCCCAGGTCCGTCGTACAGCTTACTGATGAGTTGACATTCTCCTCGGCGGACCTGGAGGGGGTAGTGACGCCCCACAACGACTCGTTGGTGATAACCGCCAACATCATGAACGTCCGAGTTCACAGGCTACTAATGGACACCGGCGCATTCACCAACATCCTCTTCAAATCCACCTTAGATGCCTTAGGTGATTTTGAGTCGTATCTAGAATCTAGTAATGCTAGAATAGTGGGGTTCGGAGAAGCTGTAACCGTCCCCCTAGGTAGCATTAGGCTGAGCATCCAGCTTGTATCGGCTGAGGACCCGGAGAGGAGGCTGACTAGGTTCATAGATTTCCTAGTTGTCGACCAGCAGTCCTCCGACAACGGGTTCATTGGCCGCCCGTTTATTAATGAATTCAAAGTAGCGTGTTCGACCTGCTGTTGGGAAACCCCTTATGTTTTTATGACATTAAAATCAGCTGACCTTGGGAAGTCAGCTGGTGTCAGATCAGATCAGCTGAGGATGGTCAGCTGAGGTGAAAGTCATCAGTTGAGGACAGGTCAGCTGATGTCAGGTCAGCTGATCAGCTGAGGTCAGACCAGCTGAGGTGCATAAATCAGACGAGGCCTTATCAGCAGAGGAGCACCCAGATCAGCTGAGACACGTTCAGGACAGCTATGACTCAACATACCAGCTGAGCCCTGAACATATCAGACGAGAACCAGCAGCAGCAGTTGAGGTCGTCTGAAGTTGTTGCATAGAAGATCTATTTACAGAAAGTCAATCATGTCAAATGGACAAGATCGCATCAACGGCTAGAAGATTTCCAGAATCATAGGCAATCAAATCAAGTCAATCAGATTGAAGATCAAGCCAAAGATGGAAAGATATCAACCTGGAAATCAAGAATCAATCAATTACTCTGATTGATTGATTACATATTTATAGGGATTTCAAATCCTAGTCAACTCTAATGGCTAGTTTTTTTGTTACCTATAAATATGAGTACAAGAGAGAAAAATAAAATGATCCTACGCGCGATTACACTAGCAGATAGGCTGCACTTTTTCCTCTGTACACAAACACACCCATTATACTTTATTATTCATTTGTAAGACTTTGTAGAAGTCGATCAGTTAGTTGCAAGGTTGTTTGCACTAACAAGAGTTGTAAGAGAGATTTCTCTCGAAAGTTGTAAGGGAGTAAGTAAGTGAGTAAGAGAGTCACTCAACTCCAAGTTGGATTGAGGAGAGTGGATGTAGGATAGTTGGTCCGAATCACTATAAATCTTGTGTGTTTTTCTTGTTTTATTTACTGATCTTACTTGTTGCACTAAAGATTAAAAAGGTTTTTCTAATTAAAAAGGATTTAACTAAAAATGTTTCCGCACACTAAGATCACTGCGCACTCAGCTGATTTTATAGTCAGCTGATTTTTCAAAACAAGGAGACTCAAAGTCTTCTTTAGGGACCAACACCTACTACTACTGTTTGAATTTCCCAACTCCAAAAGGTGCCGGAACCATTAAAGGTGACCAGAAAAAGGCCAGAGAGTGCTTACTCCAAATCAAAGACGGCCGGGTCAAAAAGTCTGTTATGCAGGTCCACATCTTTGAAGAGGATGTGCAGATTCCAGCAGACGAGCCAAACATCCTAGACGTCATCTCGGTCAAAACTGAGATGATGGAGGTAGGCGATTTGTCGAAAATCGACCAAGGCACAGGACCTGTGCAAGACACACAACCGGCACCAATGGAGGGATTGGAGGAGACCCAAGTGTTGGGACCTGCGCAAGTGTCGGGACCTGCGCAGGAACAGCAACCTGCTCCCATGGAGGTGGTTGATGAAACCCAAGGTGGGGGACCTACGGGAGGTCAAGAACCAACACCAATGGACGTTGACCCAACTCCCCAGGTCACCGCACCGTTCCAAGTTAACAAACCACCGGAGGTACTGACAGTTGATGAACCCGCCCAAGCTGAAAGCCAACCCGACGACCTCGAACCGCGCATAGGTCACGAACCTGTGCAAATGTCACAAGAGGAGTGGGACGAGTTCATCAGCGACCCAAGGTGGAAAAGTCAAAAGAGAAAAGCCACCCCCATGGAAGAACTAACGGCACTCCCGGTGGACCCGGAAAGGGACTTAGAACTTTTCATTGGTTCTGAGTTACCTGAACCGTACCGGTCTAGGATGGAACTGTTCTTGATGTCCAATCTGGACGTGTTTGCCTGGTCCCATGAAGACATGACGGGAATCCCATTGGAGCACGTCTGCTACAAACTTAACATAGACCCGATTAAGAGACATGTACGTCAAAAGTGAAAGAAATATGGACCAGACAAATACGCAGCTCTCACCGTCGAGGTGGAGAAGTTGCTAGACAACAAACTCATCAAAGAAGCTCTATGTCCACAGTGGGTCGCGAACCCCGTCCTGGTGAAGAAACACAATGGGACGTGGAGGCTCTGCATCAACTTCACGGACCTGAACAAAGCATGTCCGAAGGACAACTTCCCACTACCTCACATTGATCAGCTAGTGGATAGCACCGCAGGCCATGAGATGATGACATTCATGGACGCTTTTGCGGGCTATCACCAGATAGCTTTGCACCCAGATGACCAGGAACATACGGCGTTCTACACCAACAAGAACATGTATTGCTGGGAGAGGATGCCGTTTGGACTCATCAACTCCGGGGCTACCTACCAAAGGTTGGTAAATAAAATGTTCGACCAACACATTGGCGAGTCCATGGAGGTTTACGTAGATGACATAGTTGTCAAGAGTCTGAGAAAGGAGGACCACCTAGACCACCTAAAACAGACCTTCGACATACTACGCCACTACAACATGAAGTTAAACCCCAAGAAGACCAGCTTCGGCGTACATTCTGGAAAGTTCCTGGGATACCTAGTTAGCCAACGCGGAATCGAGGTCAACCATACGCAGGTTCAATGTATAATCGAGATGGGTATGCCAGATTCCGTCTAAAAAATCCAAAGACTGACTGGGTGCATGGCAGCTCTGAACAGATTCATCTCCAGGTCCGGTGACCGAAATCATCCGTTCTTTGAGGCAATTAAGGCAAACACACGGAGGTACAAAGAGGCGGCCAAAGCTAACGAACTCCACCTCAAAAACTACTTCGTGTGGATAGGTGAATGCTAACGAGCCTTCGAAGACATCAAGGCATACCTGGCAGATACGCAGGTCCTATCAAAGCCGATACCTGGAGAGAAGCTGTACTTATACCTAGGGTTGCAAATGAATCGAATTGAAGCGAATAATACTATATTCAATTAGGTATTCGTGAAACTATTCGAATATTTGTATTCGTATTCGAAATACATTCGAATAATAAATCAAATTCGTATTCGATTCGATATTGATATTCGAATTATTCGATTCGATTCGAATATTCGATTTGATTTTTTCAAAATCTATTATATAACATATTATTTGATTCGATTCGTTTTGAATTTTTGTAAAGAAATCTATAAAGTAATATTTTAAATAATATAGAGCAAAATTCAATAAAATTACCTAATAAATTCCAAATAATAATATTCAAACTCCAACCCACCATTTTAAACTCCCAATACAACCACTAATTTAAAATTTTACATAGCATAAACAATAGTTATCAAAATAACAATTCAAAAAAGTGATTAGCAAATTAGTGTTTCGATCTTCCTTGCTATCAAATCAATTTTTCAATCTTCCACTGCTTAGAAATCAATCGGTTTGCAATATGACTTCAAGGGGCTCTTCTTTTTTCTAAACAAAAATATATATAAATTAAAAATAAATTTATTTATGCATACATTCATTCAACACAAAGTAACAACAAAGGCACAAGCATCATATCTCCAAATTTAATTAATGGTGTGAACAGTCACTAGCTGAACAGTAAAACCGTGAACTGCACTTTGTACCCAGCGAGTGAACAGTCAACTTTAAACCATCGTATCCGAATTTAATTTTGTTATTTTTTATCCAGAACGCCTAAATTTTAGTCACAAAATCGCAAACCGTTTGCAAAAGATGTTGTGCCCACACTTGCAAAAAATAACTTTGAAACCCTAATAAAATATAATTAGATTCAATTATACCTTCAGTTGACAGTGTGGCGTGGCCGTGGACGGCAGGGGGTGCGTTGCGTGTGGCAGCGCGGAGGTGAGGCTGCGATTGTATCTGATGTAGCGCACAGGCATGGCCGGCGCCGGTGTGGGAGGAGGCGGCGGTGGAGGAGACAGTGATGCTTGGCCGCTGAAAATCCATGGTAATAACTGAGGAATAGAACAAGACTACAAGGGACGGCAGGGGGTGCGTCGCGTGTGGCAGCGCGGAGGCGAGGCTGCGACTGTGTCTGATGTAGCGCACAGGCGTGGAAAGAGGCGGCGGTTGAGGTGGAGGAGACAGCGATGCCTCTGAAAATCCATGGTAATGACTGAGGAATAGAACAAGACTACAAGAGTATGAAAACTAGGGTTTCAGCCCTAGATAACTTAAATGTTTGTTGGGCCCTGGATAACTAAAATGTTTGTTGGGTCAAAATTTGGGCTTTAAACTTAAAATAATATGAATGTTTTGTATCATATATTTTATGATATTATATTATATATATATATATATTAATATTATATATAATAAATATTTAGTCGAATATTTAATCGAATAGCAGCGAAAATCGAATCGAATATCATGATTTTTTATTTGTATTTGATTAATAATCGAATCGAATAGAATATTTTTATTCGAATTCGAATCACAAAATTACGAATATGAATATCAAAATTCGAATATGAATACCGAACCAAACCAAAATTATTTGATTCGTTTGCAACCCTATCTATACCTAGCTGCGTCGGAGGTGGCCATCAGCTCCGTCCTGGTCCGTGAAGAGGCGAAAACACACCTACCAGTGTACTATGTAAGCCAAGTCTTACACGAAGCTGAGTTGCGATACACCCCAACAGAGAAGCTGGCTTATGCACTGGTGATGAGTGTTAGAAAATTGAGGCCTTACTTCTTTGACCACCCGGTAGAAGTGCTGATGATGTTCCCACTACGTCAAATACTGCAGCGCCCAGACACCGCCAGACGTCTGCTGAAATGGTCACTAGAGATTAGCCAATACGGTATAACCTACGCACCCCGGACAGCGATCAAGGGACAAGCGCTCACCGACTTTATCATCGAGCTAACTTTCCTACAAGATCCGACGAGGGGGCGTATAGCTCCGTGGCATCTCTACATTGATGGATCATCAATCAGCGTGGCAGCAGACACCGGCATGGTCCTGATTAGCCCGGACAGACAAGTATTCACCTCCGCAATCCGGTTCGACTTTCGAGCAACCAACAATGAGGCAGAGTACGAAGCTTTGATAGCTGGACTTAGGCTATCATTAGCTGTGGGGGCAACCAATCTTCAAGTTTTCGGAGATTCCCAGCTAATAATATCCCAAGTCCGGGGGGAGTACGAGGCAAAAGACCCACAGATGATGACCTACCAGAAGATAGTCGCGTATCTAATTTCGATGTTCATGCAAGTCTACATAATCAGATACCACGGCTGGAAAACACACAAGCAGATGCCTTAGCCCGGCTAGCTACCAGTGACGGTGAGGCCGAGTTCACGGAGGTTGTAATCACCACGCTGAAAAATCCCTCGACGTTCGATTACAAAATAAATCAGACCTTGAGTGGGAGGCAGGAGGACAGTGAAGATGGTGAAGATTGGTGCACTCCAATCCAAAAATACTTAAAAGACGGAACAACCCCCGTGGACGCCTGGGAAGCTAGCCGGCTAATAAAGCAAGCTGCCATATATACGCTACTGGATGGCCAACTCTACAAACGTGGATTCTCTCTACCCCTACTCAAGTGCCTGACTAAGAAGCAGGGGTCCGAAGTGTTAGAAGAAATCTACGAAGGAATTTGTGGGAGTCACGCTGGGGGCAAGCATTGGCATATAAGACGATCAGGCAGGGTTACTATTGGCCCACTCTTCGCAAAGATGCCATCAGCTTCGCGCGAAGGTACCGAAAGTGTCAAATTTTCGCACCTAACATCCACTCCCCAGCCAACCAACTGAAGTCGGTCTTCAGCCCATGGCCTTTCGCGAAATGGGGTATCGACTTGATCGACCCATTTCCACCTGGTAGAGGCGGTGTAAAATTTGCTGTTGTAGCAGTAGACTACTACACTAAGTGGGCTGAGGCCGAAGCTCTCACGATAATAACGCAGGAAAGGATGATCGGCTTCATCTGGAAGAACCTGATCTGTCGGTTCGAACTTCCGCAGTCGGTCATCACAGACAATGGAAGGCAGTTCGACGGTCAAAAGTTGAGAGACTTCTGTAGTTCATGGAACATCAAGAAGCACTACTCAACTCCTTACCATCCACAGTCGAACGGCCAAGTCGAGGCGGTAAACAAAATCCTGAAACACATATTGAAGCTCCGCCTCGAGGAAAAGAAAGGGAGCTGGGCAGACGAACTCCCGGAGGTCCTGTGGTCCTACAGAACTTCCTATAGAGCCAGCACCGGGGAGACCCCGTTTGCCCTAGCCTTCGAGACTGAAGCCGTAGTCCCGGTCGAAGTCCAAAACAAGACTTGGAAGGTCTTGGGATATGACGAACAAAAGAATGACGAAGCCTTGGCAGTAGAGAAAGATCTGATCGAAGAGACCAGAGCTTCGTCAGAAATGCAGAACGCCACCTACGAACGCAGAGCAGAAAAGTACTACAACTCCCAGGTCCGCGACTGAAAGTTCAAAGTTGGGGACCTGGTGCTGAAAAAGAAATTGATGGCCCCACCAGGTGTGTTCTGGTTAAACTGGGAAGGACCGTTCTGGGTTACCGCGGCCTGGCCAAATGGCACCTATGATCTCGAAGACGCATAAAGCAACGCCTCGTCATACACCTGGAGTGCGGCCCACCTGAAAAAGTTCTACTAATAGACTAGAATCCTGTAATAGACTAGTAGAAGGTTCGCATCAGAAATGTTGACAGCAACCGCAGTAAATTACGTTGCTATAAAAAGTTAGAAAATTTGTTAAGTCAGAAAATTTCCCAAGTGTTTGGACCTGCGTAGCCCGCCAACTAGGCGAGCTACCCCAGGTCGCCCACTACTCAAAGGAGCTCGCCAGCCCCAGCTCGCCAAGGGTCGGAGATTTCGTAATGCGCAAGGACCAAGGTCCCAAACATTGAAATCAGAAAGCTCGAAGGCAAAGGTCAAAGTGCCCAAGGTAGCGAAGGTACTTTTCTTAAAGGGTGGTCAAGCACCTACTGCCACAAGTTAGAAAAATTCGCGAAAAAGACGAAAAATGTCTAAGGCAAGGTCCACGAAACCCAAATGCCCAACGTGAATTAAACGAAGTACGACTCGCTACCCTAAGTGGTTTTAAGACGAGTGATTCGCGGCCCTAAGTGGTGTAAGACGAAGAATATGTACTATCAAAATGGAGGTACGATTCGTAGTCGTAAGTGACGTAAAACGAACGATTCGCTTCTCAAAAGTAGAGTAAGACGAACAATTAAGTACCCATAAAATAAATAAAAATGAGCTATCTGAAAATTATAACGTAAAGCACGAAAACAAAAGTACGAAGAGTTGGACAAAAAATGGCTCAATTTCTATTCAAAAGACACTTACGGAATTTTCAAGACAAAAACACTTGAAAAATCCTAAGTGTTCGAAGTGGTGCTGGCCACAAAGGCCGACCAGCTGACCATCTTTGAACTACAAAAGTATGCTCCTTCTGGGCGAGCTATACAAAGCCCGGCGAGCTCTAACTACTTACTCAAAAAATCAGAAACTACAAAACAGAGCTCCTTCTGGGCGAGCTCCGTAACCCGGCGACCTACCACAACTTGAAAAATAAAAGCTAAACTAAAAAAGTGGGGAAAAAGCTCAAGTCCGCGGAGATGCGGGGGCATTGGAGGGAACCTCATCGGAGTGGGCGGCGACCTGGCCGGTCGGGAGGGCAAGCTCGACCTCCGAAGTAATGTTCCCAGTGAGCCCACTGGTGTCGAGCTCGCTGATGTTGAGCATCGTATCCCTGAGGGCCTCCTGCATTTGCTCCATAGTGGGCGGGGTCCGACCCTCGCCCTCAGCATCTCCGGCGACCTCGGCAGTCAGGACCTCGTGCGTCTGGATGATGTTAAATTTCTCGCGAGCTGCATCGAGGTTGATCCCGTAGCCGGCGAGGTCCCCTATGTTCAACTCTGTGCCGGGGGAATCTTAGCCTTAGACAGGCAATCGTCGAACTCGCTCACCAAGGTCTCCCACTCACTCTCATTACTTATCCGCGCCCACTGGAAGGAGCGGATAACCTCGGCGAAGCACGGGACGTAACCTTGGTCTGTGGCGATCAACTTGGCGAGCTCCAACTCCTCCGCCGTGATAGTGGCATCTGAGCGGCTTTTGAGCTCAGCGACCTCCAGGGCCTTGGCATCGACCTCCTGGCGGAGCCTCGAACACTCCTTCGAGTTCCCCTGGCTTTGATCGCGGAGGATCTTTACTTCATCCCTAGCCCGGGCGGGCTCCTCATCCCTGGAAGCGAGTGTCCGACGAGCTTCCTCGAGCTCGGCTTGCTGGCAGCGAAGGTCAGCCTGGTATTTTTCCATCTTTTTTATGGCCCTTTGCTCCGCCTCCAGCGAAGCCTTCGCCTTAGCCTTCATCCCGACGAGCTCTTCGACAGCTCTCTTCCGCCCATCCCTGACCTTATTGAGCAGTTTCTTCGCATTGTGGTGAGCTTTATCGGTGGCGGTGACTTCGTTGGTAACGAGCTGGGCAGCCGCCATAGCCGCACAAGCATAGTGCATCACCAATCTCACCTTGTCGGTGAGCTTCTGCCTCTCAATCATGGCGAGCTCGGAGGCGGAGAGATATTTGGGGGCCTCGGTGAAGATCCGGCGAGCTGCCCCTTCAGGAAGGTCCCCCGGCTAGGTGAGAGCCTTGCACCGCTCCGCAGTATGAAGGGACTCGGGCCGTTGCGGGAGCTCGGCAGGAACATACCTACAAACAGTCAGAAAGTTAGCAAAATTATGGAAAGCTAAATGGCTTCCGACTTCAAAAAGGAGCTCGCCCTCTTACCCGAACCTATCGGGGTTGAGCCCGAGGAGGGTGTCATCCCGGATAGGGACCCCGTAGGGAGAGCTCAGCAGTAGAATGAGGCACAAGAGCTCACCCTGACCCTCCATGAGTCGACCCAGAGCCACCTCGGTCACTGCGCTCGAGCTCGTCATCCCGGGGACCAACCCAAGATCGCTTATTGGAGCGAGCTTCATCCTCACTCACCCGGGAGCCATCTCCTCGATGGAGAGCCCGCTTGGGTTGATGAGGCGGAGGCTGAGAACTCCTTTTGGTAGGGGCGACTTTCTCTTTGGTAGGGGAAGGCGCCGAGGTCTTCTGCGAGCCTGAGCCCCCGACCTTGTCCGCAGCCTTGGCAACCTCCAGCCTCTTGGTCGCATCCAGCACCGCCCCAGAAGGAATACCTTCCCTGCCCGAGCGAGGTTTGCCCATTTTTAGCTACCGAGCTAGGAAGTGATAAGCCTCAAGGACGTCTATGGGGTGGAGCTCGGCAGCGTGACCTGCGCCTGCAAAATGAAGGTAAGAAATTAGTGACCCGGCGAACTCCACTTACAAGATGGCGAGCTACTCAGACTAAAAATTGTGAGGGGTAGAACCTTGAGCGACGAGGTGGTGGGGCGAGGTAATGAGACCGGCGAGCCTACGGCAGTGATGTTGGCACAGATGCTTGATCTCGTGATCTTTCTTCTCTCGCAAGCAACAAACAATCCGCACGAACTCAAAGCCTACTGAGACCTCGGACTTCCCGCGGCTCGACCTATGGCGCTTCAGGCCTGCAAAAAAGGTAGATTAGATTAGTAAATCTAATCCAACGCACACACACCGAAGCACGCCACCTATAGCTGGCCTCCCCGTATTCCTCGGGAGAAAGGATACGCCCTCCACGTCCATTCGAAGCTCGCCAGTCCCCGCCGATAAAGAAGAACTGTTCTTTCCAATCCCGGACCTTGTTGGGGAGGTCCCCCAAGAATTTATCCCCCGGGTGAGCTTGGAGGGAATAGTACCCTTTCCCTTCCCTCACCTGCCGGACCACATTGAATAGCTCGCTGATCTCCGCCGTGCTCAACCGGTTCTCATAACCCTCGAGGCCAAAGATGGTCAACGCCGCCAGCAAGCTGCTCCATGCGTTGGGGGTTAGCTGCGTTATGGCGAGGTTCGTATCCATCAGGAGTTGCCCAATGATGGGATGCAGGGGCAAGGTGAGTCCGGCCTTCAAGGTGTGTATGTTAACAGTCGTGAGTCAGGCAGGAGGGAGGTCGGCACGCTCTTTATCCCCGGGGGCATACATGAAGATGTCCAAGGGGATGAGGAACATCTTTCGGATCTTCGGCAAGGCGTACTCGCTGATAATGCTCTCCACCCTGGTCGCGTTGAGGTCGAATTTGCCGACAGCTTTGGGAGAAGCTCGCCGGGGTAGAGGGAAGCTCGCCTCATATGCTTCCACATACTCCCTCCATTCGAAATCATGGACGACGTCGGCAGGGACTTGGTACTCGGGGAGCCTAGGGAATGGGAAGTCAATAAATCGGAGGTACTAGTAGGTAACCTCCGTCCCCACATCGCCGGCATCCTCCTCATCAACCTCGCGAGCCAGCTCGCTGGCTTGGTCACCGACTTTGGCGACCTCTTCCTGGGCATCAACGACCTCCATATCGACCGGGGCAAAGGCCCCCCCGGCACCTCGCTCAGAGTAATCCCAAAGCTCGCGGAGTGGGGATTGCTCGCCAGAGTTGGTAGCTCGCTCACTGGAGTCGGAGCGAACCTTGCCCAAGAGATCGCGGGCGCTTGGGCGAGCTACAGAGCTCACCCCGGAACCCGACGAAATTATCACAGGGGTCATTTGGGGAATTGGCCGGTCGTCAGTCATGGGTTTCTTCCCCGAGTTACGGTTCGAGGCGGTCCGGCTCGAAGAATGTTCAGACATGGTGAAGTGGTTATCGGGGGTGTCCGGTTCTTAAGTCCAAAAAGTCCAATGCCAATCCGACAATCGCCGGAATGTTTGGGTGTGTGGCCAGAAATCTGAGAGGAACGATGAAAAGAAGAAAAGAGGAAAAGGAATTTGGGTTCCTACCTTTAGGGATACTCGGAGACGCGTAGGAAGCAAAGAAACAATCGCCGGAAATCCGCTCAAAAAACTGAAGAAGCAAAGTGAGGAATGAACTTGGTTTCGCCTCTTTATAGGCGACGGGGCGAGCTCGAATTTCTTAAAAGACCAGGGGCCAATGTGCAAAGAATTTGAAAAGTTATCCTAATCTACGCGGGAAATGATGCTTAAAAAGGCGTGGGTGATGCCTCGAATTCCGCCCCACATTGGCCCAAGAAACCGCCTCGCAGGAACTCGCCCGAGAGCTCGCATACCAGCTCGCCCACTCGTGTGGTAAATACCACATGATGTAGGCGAGCTGGGGGGCAAATGTTGATGGGCGAGCTGCCCGAGGTAGATTAAGGAATTAAATAGCCTAAGACTGAGGAGGTCGCCAACATGCCTCAAGGAGTCAAGATGCCGACCTCGGCTTACCTGCAAGAGAAGAAGCTCGCCTGGATACTTGGACTTACCTGGGAAGAGAGGTCGGTGAAGAAGCTCGCCGAGCTCTCGAGCTTCACTCGTCACCATATGATTCTGGGGGCGCAAAGGCACAGGAGCTCGCCTAAGAGCTCGCCCAGGAGCCCGCCCCGTAGTTCGTAGGACCCCGATGGTTGGGCTCTTTTTCCCTCCGTCCGGTTTGTCCACAAGGGTGGTTTACGGCGAGGTTTTTAATGAGGCCCATCTAGTCTAGGACAAGGTAGTAGGACGAGGCATGGTATATGGAGCAGTGTGAGGGACTAAGACGAAGGTGCGGAACCTTCGTTAACACCGGAAGCCAAAGAGGCTCGTAAGGTGCCGTCTCACACTCACACACCTATAAATAAGACCTCTCTTGTAACATCTAAAACAATTCTAATACAACACAATTAATATATTTTCCTACATTCTACTTTCTCTCTCTAAACCCTCTACTCTCTCTCTCTCCACATTATTCTCCCTTCCCAAGAACACAAATCCATAGATTATTGTTTGGTAGAATTAAATGATGCAAATGGCCACATAAAGAAATACCGATTAGTAAATTCTATCAACAACATAGTTAATTGATATTGTTGTTGATATAGTTAATTGATATTTGTGTTGATATTGTTGTTGATATAGGTATATATGATTAATAGAATTAAATTAATAAAAATTTCTTTAATTAGATGAATCAGAATGAGGGAGGAGAGACTGGAGAGGGAGGAGAGAGGGGAAGAGGACGAGGAAGAGGGAGGGGGAGAGGGAGAGGGAGACGGGCGGTCCTGCCTTTACCGCCCGTACAGATCGAGCAGTTTTATGATCCGATCCGTCCTAATTTTGAAGTGGGATCCTCTTCTTCATCCCGATAGCATCCTTTAGCAGATACTCGGCAACCAATAAAGCCGTCTGGCGGACTATAAGTTTTTTTATAATATGATAATATTAATACCTAATTGTTTTATAATATTAATACCTAATTATTTATGTAGTTTGATTCCGAGTAATAAAGCTTCCACCTTGGTCACGAATGCACTGAAAAGTGTTGTCTGGGCTTATGGAGTGGGATCGTGGTCTAAAGTTCCCGAGTCCAAGCAGAAAGCATTTTTTGA
>JAPKLY010000851.1:0-77479 GCA_026898435.1 Prunella vulgaris | reverse complement strand
GACGCTCTTCCGATCTCATCGTCTCGTGCTAATGCACTGAAAAGTGTTGTCTGGGCTTATGGAGTGGGATCGTGGTCTAAAGTTCCCGAGTCCAAGCAGAAAGCATTTTTTTGAAGAGTATAAGGTATATATATATATATATATATATATATATATATATATAAATAATATTAATTTTATTTAATTTAAAAATTATTATTGAATTTAATTTATATGTTTGTTATGAATTTTATTGCAGAAGCTCTGCATGTGGGAACCGCGACAGGAGAATGCGGTGCGTGGTCTATTCTACGAAAAAGTCCAGAACCGCATGAAAGACTTAGTACACATGATGAAAGACAAGTGGACGAATCAAGGGATCAGTCAGAATATGGGGATGGACGAAGAGGGTCGTAATATCTGGGAGGGACTAGTCCAGTATTGGCTAGATCCAAAGCATGTTGCGAGGGCCGAGGCGGCCAGAAGAAATAGGATGAGCGACCCCACCGGGCAAGGCATAACCATACATCGAGCAGGCTCCCGGACGATTTACGAGCATGCTCTCGCTTTTGTAAGTATTTAATTAATTTTTTAATATACTCAAATTTAAATTTTACTTTATTAAAAAGTTTTTTTTTTGTACAGGAGCATGCTTATGGACGGAAGCCCACCCTCATCGAGGAGATGCATTTTGCTCACCCGGTTAGGGAGAGTGGACAGTCCACTTATGGCCGCACCACCGAGCTCCATGTATGTATTTTATTATAATTTATGTTCTAATTAATCATTTTATGAATTATACTAATTAATATTAAATTATAATTATGATTATTGTTTAATTTCAGAATGAGATGAGGCATGCCCTCGAAGAGGCTCAGACGGCGTCGGCACCCATCCCGGAGAATCCTTCCCCCGCCCCTGTTGATGAGGACCAAATCTTTCTGAATGTGGTCAAACCGAAGAAGGGGAAGTATATAGGATTGGACAGTCACAGTAAAGTTGTCCGCCTATCCCAGAAGGGGAGCTCTTCCTATTCCCTCAACTCTTACCCCTCCTCCGATGTAGAAAGTCAACTCTCCGATGTGAGAAAGACATTGGAGAAATATCAGACAAAGGATAAGCGGATGAAGGATAGGATGAAGCAAACGGAAGACCTGACAAAAATGATGAAGGCTTGGGTTGAGAATGCCTCGAGAACGATGGGTTGGAACGTCCCAAAATTTCCTGAGATTCCACCAGAAGAACCTGAGGATGGTGAGGATGAGGAGACTATCGATCTTGGTGACGACGACAACTTTAATTCCTCAGAGTAGTTTTTTTTTTTGTTGAACAATGAATTTTTTTTTTTTTTGTTGAACAATGATTTTTTTTTTGTTGAACAATTTCATTTTATTTATGTTGGATGTTTTTATATCGGATGTTGAGTAATTTTATGTTGAATGTTTAAATTTTAGTAGTGTAAAATAATTAGATTCAAATTAGAAATAAAAAAGAAATTATGTTGATGAGGTAATTAAAAAAAATCCAAAGAAAGTGAAAATTTTGAACGAATTGTATTTGTATTTTTAAATTGAACAAATTAATAAATTTTCGTAATGTTAAATAATAAATTTACAACATTATAATATTTATTGAAATATATATATATATATATATATATATATATATACATAAACAAATTAGAACCAACAAGCAATTAATTAGAAGCATTTAAAAAAAATATGACTCCAAAATTTGGAGTTAAATACAATTAATTGCAAAAAATGAACAAATTAATAAATTTTCGTACTATTAAATAATAAATTTGTAACATTATAATATTTAATGAAATATATATATACATAAATAAAGTAGAAACAATACTCATTTAATTAGAAGCATTTAAAAAAAAATGTGACTCAATTTGGAGTTAAATACAATTAATTACAAAAAAATGAACAAATTAATAAATTTTCGTAATATTAAATAATAAATTTTTAACATTATACTCCCTCCGTCCCAGGGGTATTTGCACCCCTGGGATGGCACACGGTTTAAGAAAAATATATTTTTTAAATAAAGTAGTGGTATATGGGTAAATTTGTGGAAAATTTTGTGAGTGTGCACGCAAATCGATGTTTCCCTTTTAAGTAGTGTGCAAATTGGTTTGGGACAACCCAAAATAGAAAGTGTGCAAATTGGTTAGGGATGGAGGAAGTAATATTTAATGAAATATATATATACATAAATAAAGTAGAAACAATACTCATTTAATTAGAAGCATTTTAAAAAAAACGTGACTCAATTTGGAGTTATATACAATTAATTGCATAAAAATGAACAATAACGAAAAGTGTCCGAGTGGTCACGCCACCTCTAAGACGCCCAGAGGTTGAGCCACGCTGGAGGCCTGGGTTCGAACCACCTTGGCCCCAAATTTTTTTTTTCACGACAAAAATTAGCGACCGCCACATCGGTCGCTACACAAAAAAACAAAAAAAAATTAAAAAATATAATCATTAATTAGCGACATCTTAATAGGTCGGTAATTTATATAACTACCGACCGACTAGACGGTAGCTAAATAAAAAATTAAAAAATTAAAAAATATAATTATTAATTAGCGACCGACATATCGGTCGGTAATATTTATAATTACCGACCGATTAGGCGGTCGCCAAGTATAAAAAAAAATTAAAAAAATAATATACATTACATTTTGCGACCGTTAAATCGGTCGGTAAAATCCCAAAACGGGTCAACATCCCGGTTCTTTTAGCGACTAAATACCGACCATTTAGACGGTCGCTAAATATTAGCGACCACAGTTTTACCGACCACCGTGTTCGGTCAGTAAATCGGTCGGTAAATCTAATTAGCGACTGTTTTTCGGTCGGTAAATCACGAATTTTTTGTAGTGATCATTTATGGTTGAGACATGTGACTTTTGTAGAACTCAAATTTGGACTCAAGAGAGACCTTGAAATAAAAGAAATTTAATTGCAAAGGTCATTACTAATCTCTTCACATAATTACGTCATTTTTCAATTACAGTGAATATGAAGTACTGTGCATCCCACAAATAGGCCAGAACCATTCTTTTTTTCATTAATAATTACATCTAAAATTATGTGCCTTGCCTTCTTTTTACTAGAAATTAAGGATGCAGTTTAATTGATTACATCTAAAACCTGTTACTAGAAAAATGAGGATTAATTTTACTATGGCCATGACAGCCCTAAATCATTTTATTTTAGTGGGATTGCACTAAAAATTAACAACCAAAGGACAATATAAGTATGTTAATGACTCCCAGGCTTTACAACTTTTAACAAAGATATATCACCAAAAAATTACGATATTTGATTCTTAGGTGATTAAGCGTGTGAATGTGGATTGAAATTTTATTGCACAGATAAAAAAAAATACGTGCAATTTGAAATTTAACTCTCATTATTGTACTATAAAATTATTTCAATGTTATTAATTTGGAACTATTTAATTTTGTAGGAATTTTAATCAAGTTGTTTTACGAAATTTAAAATCTACAACGATATCGAAATAGAGACTTTGAGGGTGCATTCCTAAAAAAATTAAACAAATGAGAGCTAAAAATTAAATAATACTAACATATTCACCAACAATTTTAGATCTACAAAGATAGAATTAAGATTTAAAAAAATGTGCATCTACGTTTGGTTTTAAAAAATTAAACAACAAACAAGGTTCAAATCTGCCAAAATTAAAATTTACAATAGGCTCTCGCGCAACATGTTGATACCCTATCTATTTGCCATCTGTCATACCTTAAACTGCCAATTTAAAAAATAAAAGTGGCACATCTCTGCATAACAATAGAAACGGAAGAAATTATTTATTATTAATTATGTTATACTATCAATTAAACCACCTCATAACAATTCTTAATTGAAGAAACTGGCCATTTGGTTCCTTCATTTTCCTCTCCACATTAAAAAGCAAACGAGCAAGTTGAAGGGGCGATCAGATTTTAGGGCGTCACGGATTTCTTGGGAGAAACAGGTGGGCATATTTGATTTTTGTAAGGTATGATTTAGTCTCGATTTCCATCTTCGACTGTTTTTTAGTTGAATAAATTGAACTTTTCTATGGGTTGTGTGTGAGATTTGTAGAGATTTCATAAGCAGTAGTATTGTGTAATCTGATCACACATTTATTGTTTAAGCGTTGTTTTTTTTTTTTTAATTATTAATATTCACAATGTAAATATCCTCTGCAAAACATGGAATGGCTGCTGCTTTGTGAATGGTTTATTTTTTTCAATTTTATTAACATATTTGGTTTCTTTTTAGACACCAAAGAAGTTTCTGTTTGAGGTTATAATCAATTTTATTTTTGTTCTTTATGAAATTCTTGAAGTACGTTGGAGGAGTGATGATCACTAGTAGAGAGTCAAGCATGTGTCCCTCTTTGTTTTTTTTCTCATGTTGGTATGTTTAACATATTCTCATTCCAAAAAATAAAATATGGACTATTAAATGATCAAAGATTATATGGTCCACAGTTTATTGGAATTATGAAAGGGGTGGCTCTTCTGGTGACTTACAGTGCCATGACTGGATATATGTTATGGAATAGTGAGTTTCTCCTTATTTCACTTTGGTTTTTTTGTATTCAATTTTTTAATTTTTTAGTTCAAGACCTTTAATCACTTATTTGGAGTTTGAATTTGCTTTTGGAATATATACACTTTTTGTTGTGGTGGTGTTCGGCTTTGAATTACTGCAATCTAGATCACCCCTTATAAGATGTAATCAAGATTGCTAATTAATTTTTTCTATATTTAAAACAATTAAAGAAGGGCGCCGAAAATCTGCTATTGAAAGAAGAAAAGAGAGAATTCTATTGGGGGCGTTGAGAGGGAGAAAATCCATTTTGATACACAGATTCGCCGTATTTTAGCTCAATGCACATTGATCTAGATAAGTAGATGCTATTCAAAATTGCAACTGTCATCAAGTGAGAGCTCCATATCTGTAGTTCAGGCGGAATGTCGATTTGGATTTGATTCTTGCAAATGTCATCAGATCACAAAACCTGTCTCAGTCTGTTGAACATTAATCCACTGGAAAGCCAATTGATGGCTGAATCAGTTTCAAATTTCAAAGATTCCGGAGCAACCATCCAGAACCCTGATTACTGCTGCCAGATTTTATTGGAGGTCCGGTCGCTGGGTCGAGACACGTTCCACAATTTCCTAAATTTATCCGCGTTCGCCCACTCGGGCGCGCCTCGATTCGGTTTGGGGAAGGACCGCGCATTTGCCACTCTTCTAACACTCAGTTCTCATCCACAAAATAATTCAGCTTTGTAAAATGACACTGCTTCAATTCTCTTCGAGTCAAATCTTTGCAGATTAAATTGTCGCTTATAACCAGGTATTTTGGATAATCTGTGTGTTTTTCAGTTCCATACTAATTACTAATACCTTTTACCTATTTGTTTTGTTGGCGCCAAATTTGTTTTCTGCAGCATCAATTAGAGTCCCGAGAGAATTTTTCTTTGCCAAAACTCACTTTCAATCCAGTTATCTTCTCCAATACGGTACGATGCAGACTTCTTTCCCCTTATAATATGCATGAAATCTGAAATTTAGGTTGTTCCAGATTTGCATTGCTGACAGCATTGCCTTTGTTATGTGATTAAGGGATTTGAGACCAATCTCCACAGCTAATGGATACAAATTTTTGGTTTTGTTATTTTGTTTTATGTGATCATCATTTTGGAATTATGGGTTTGCTTGTGCAAATTTTGTAGGCAAACAAGCGATGTGAAGTCAATAAAGGAGAGAGCATGGAGCTGGAGACATGTGCTGGCGAATTTTGAATTTAGAAGCCAGAAAAAATAGGTGAGTTATTTTATTCAACTTAAATTTTTTTTATGGTTATACATGATTCTTACTAAAAGATGTCAGTATGATTAGTTTTTTTAAACTAAAGGGTGCAAAAGAATGGATATTGTGATATCCTAAACTCTCGCTTATTATTAATTATATTAATTCACTTAATTTTAGTATTTTATGTTAAATTTCCATTATCTATTTATGCTTGATTTAATTTATAAATTCAATTTCGAATATTTAATTATTTATTGAATTATCAATTATGAATTATTATTTGAATTGTTGATTTTAAATTTATGAATGAATAAATAAATAAAATGTTAGTTATTAATAATTCATGTACATTTTATGCAAGTGTACTTTTATTTTGTACATGTTGATTGAAATGTTGTGTTATTTTATCTTGCCTTCATATATTTAAATTATTTATATATTATCATATGTATTAAAGGTGAGAATATCATAATATGAATATCAAGATTTTTAAGTATTAATATTTGAGAATTTCTAAAAGTTGATGATTTATGATATTAATGAAAATCAATACTTATACATATGGATATGCATGAATAACATATGTATTTGTGTGATGTATATGCACTTTAATTATTATCGTGTTGTTTATAAGTAGTTCGAACGTAATACTATTTACATGCTGCTTGTGATTTTGTAATAATTATCTCGCTCAAAAGTATTAAATTAAATTTGATGAGTTAGCATATAAGTCTTTACATGTTTGTTTCGTGTAATTTAATTATTTATTTGTTAATTTATAATCGCTTGAATATATTTTATGATTATGTGTAATTTAATCTATTATCATGATATTTACTATTTGAGTGCATTTTATATTACACATATGTTACTTGTGATGTTGTTCTAATTATTTTACTTTTAAATGTTAAGTTATTTATTGAATTGGTATATGTCTTTGTTTGTTTATTAATGAGAAAATTCTTGTTTATTTTTATTTGAGACTTTAGTGAGATAAATGTATTGTGTTAATTATTTGGATAGTAGTGGTTTAACTTGAGTGTAGATTGTTTAAGTATTAAATGTATTTGTGCCACGAAATATTATAATAATAGTAGTACTATTATTAATTAAGGAAATAAATAAATAACTTATTCATGATATATGAATTTGAGTAACTTAAATCATTTTCCTGTAAATACACGTGGATATCAGATGTGTGTAATTAGCAAGTAGTATTAGAATATACTAGTAAATAAATATCTAAGCATACTATTAAGAATATAACTTCATAACTAAGTCACCGCCTTTCGTCACCGCCTTTAGTTAATAGGATAAGTTTTTTAGAATATTCTGTTAACACCATGTTAGCCTCACTCCTTTGAGGAAAGATAGAGACTCAAAGCTAGAAAAAGAAAATGGGTTTTGCTCAAGAAAACTTTGGGGTCAGCGGGAAGCTTAATAGGTATGTGTTAATATTAAATTGTGGACTTAATTTGGATATATGGTAATAAGAAAGCAAATTCTTTAGTTTGTTAGGTTGCAACTGTTAGGGTTATACTAGAAAGTATGCTTTTACTTTGTATAACTAAACTGAATCTTTGAGTTTTATCTGAAATAAATTTTTTATCACTGTGCTTTAGATAAATATGAATGTTATTTATTTATTGCAATCCGTTCATATAAATAGTACAAGTTACACTATAGATAAATGTGGTGATCCCCGGATAACTCACAGCAAGATCACATTATCAGTTTCTTGTAACAAGTACTAAATTCACAACCTAGATGGGATTTGAACACCCCATTGGTAAACGGTTGATGTGTAGATCCCAGATTGGCTTATTTTGACCAAGGGATTGCACTAGTGCATGATGATGCATTGAAGAGGACCTACAGAGAGGTAATTCTTCCGTACTGATTTATGGGATGAAGAATTAGACCTCAGTGATCGTTCATTTCTAAACATGTGTCCCTTAAATAGGACTGTGTGTGATCTGTGCGTGGCACTTTAATTTGTTATGGGTAGAGAGTCAATAAGACTCAATACTTTGCATCTTGGGTGACGCCATTGAGAACATGACAGTTGCTAAGATTTAATACAGAGGAACGTGTGCTTTGAGAGTCTTGCATGATTAGTCCCCTTGGTGGGCTCTAAACGTTCGTCATACTAAATCTTGCAAGTGGAATTTGTTTCCGGTATGATGATAAAGAAGAGCTGTCCTTACTCCAAGGATAAGATGTTAAATTAATTAAAGCGTTCATTAGCTCGATTAATTAACGGACAAGAGAATCTTAAACACAGGAAATAATGACCGGGAGTCATATGATTGTAATATGGGTTAAGATGGATAGTGCAACATTAATCCTATAGTGGAGAGTGATTAATGTTAATGGGTTGAATGACATTGAGCTCAATGTTAGAATTCAAGGTCAATTAGGAGGTCCAATCTTAATTCTCCTAAAGGCCCCTCAAGTAGCCCAATTAAATGTCCGACAATGAATAAGGTGATTAAAATAAAAGAATTAATTTTGGGCCCCAATAAATAAAATTTTCGAAATTATATATATTTTAATTAATTGAGAGATTTTATGAAAAATAGATATGTATCTTGAATACAAAAATATCTAATAAAATCAAGATCTCATGGAATTATGTATATATTGTATTTTTCGAAAATTGGGAGATTAAGAATATCAAGAATTGAATATTTAGTATTCAAGATTATCAAGATTATAATATTTTGATATTCATGATAATCAAGATTTGAAATATTAGATATTCAAGATCTTGTATTCTTATTATAAATATGAGATGATACAAGACTTCATTATTATTATGATGAAGTAGTGATTTTCGAAAATCACTGTACTTGGGCAACAAATATTTTTTCTTTCCTTGTGTTGTGATTATTCGTGTGGCCTCCCACCGGGTGTACGAGTAAGGACGAGGGAATACTTGAGAAGGCTTGTGGGTTGATCAATTTGATTGTTGTTAAAAGTTAGAGGATCTCAAAGGACGTCTTTTGTCTCAGAAACCTCTAAGGCATCTCAAGAGGACGTCTTTTGTCTCAGAAACTGTCTTTTCTCCAGGAGATATAATTCCCTAAATCCCTTAGTTCCGCATGTTTAGGGCTTTATGTGATTATATTTGTTCATATGTTTTGCATGCAAAGCCTGTTGTTGGGTATACAATTATTTGATTTAATTATGTTTAAATCATGATATTAATTATAGGCTTAAATTTGTATTTAGCGTAAATTCCGAATAGACCCGCGTTTTATTCCCCAACAGCAACATCTATCATTCTTGAGTTAGATAATAAATAGTTATAATTTTTATTTATGGTGAATAAATGATTTGTATTCCTTTTGCGATAATGATTTATGTAATTAATTCTGAAACTAATGAAATGGGAGTATCTATTTAAATTAGTGTGAAACAAGTGATTTTTGGTAACATATATTTTGCTTCAGCATGATTGTTATCTCCACTTTAGTAGTATTGTATTAAGTATAATTATGAGGTTTATTTTGATGGTAAAGTAGAAGTAATCAAGTAACTGAGCTACTATTTATTTAAGAAAATTAGGCAGGTTTCAAATGGAATTGTAATAATTTTTATTAAAATGGGGTAAATCCCTTAGTGTTATTAACGAGACATCGGTCATTACCTTAAAGTGGTAGTATATGTTTCTTGTAATAATTGAGTAATGGTTTGTATCTAGAAATATTAGAATGATCATACAAAGTTTCAATTTAAAGTTGTTAATAATTTGAAAATAATACATATAGTATTTTTATTAGATTCGATATTGAAAGACGAAAGGTGGTTTAAAGATTTGAATTATCGATGTCGTGCGGACTCGAGGTAAGTAGAAATTCATTTGCAACTACGATGCATAAACATATTATTTTATGAATTATTTATATTTGAGTGATAATATGTGGATTTAAGTGGATTGTAATATGTGATTTATATTTTGTATTATATGAAATGAGTCTGTGAGCTTTGTATATGATATGGAATGAGTCTGTGAGCTCTATTTGTGTTGTAAAAAGAGTCTGTGAGCTCCATAGTTGATGTGGACTGAACTGTGGGTTTAATAATCTGTGAATCTTGTTAAGTGATATTAATTGCACGAGCATCATGCATATCATGCATTAACATGTGAAAGTTTTCAAACTTGGTGTGATTGGCCACTGATTATGCATCGAGGGCGGAAGGGGCAACCTAGGGAAACCTAGCGTGGGCCAACGTCTATATCTATGGTGTGTTTATGTTATAGAGGGGACCTTTGAACGGATGGGGGGTCAAGTTTGGTGATGGACCTCGCTAGGCCGTTGGGGGATGATCTTCGCCGTGTGATTTGACGGGGAGGGATACTTCCTGGTGGACATAAGGGGCGCGATGGGGGGACCCTTGTTGGGCCACAGGAGGGTGGTCCTCACGTCGGGTCATACTTATAGTGGCCACTTGATTATATATACATTTATTGGAGCTGTGTGCTCATGCCGGTGCATAACAGTGTGTCGGGGGCCCTTAATAAGTATTTCAGAAATAAATTGATGTTTCAAATGAGAGTGCATTGTGCATGGGAATGATTTTTGAGAGAAACTTAATGTCATGCATAATTTCTGCTTACTGAGATTTATAAATCTCACATAGTTTATGCATTGTATGTGAACTTACTGATTTGTGAAGTCGTGATGCTACTGGACAAGTTGTGGAGCTCCTGAAGGTTTTGAGTGGTTGTGTACATAGATGACGACCTGCTGGGCAGTACCGTGAACTTGTATTATGAGTCGTTTTGTAATATATTGTATTGTATTTTATGAGTCATTCTTATTTTATTTAGAAATGTTAAAGGAGTTGTCTTTCTGTTTAAAAAAAAATTGCACGTGCGCACGAGTCATTTTCTATAAAAGTCGTCGTAATTAGTTATTGTTGAGTTGTGGGAGTTGGGTCGTGTCAAATATTCAAGTGTCGAGCCCTCTAATTTTTTTTATTACTAATAATGTTTCAATCTAATTTGGTGATGAAAGCATGAATCTTGATGTTTGTGATCTCAGAATTCATTGCCATCTGAGTATTTGCAAGGTTGGTAGCGGAATCCCGTAATTAGTAATCTACAGTGGTCTTACTAAAATGAAACTTAAAACTATTAATTCTATTGGGATGAAGATGTTATTTTATGGCTTGAGTTTGATCTGCTTGCTTTATGGCAGAATAGATACATTTTGTACGATTTATGGTAATTGGGATAGAGTCTATTTTGGCTCTAATAAGTCATTGTTTTCTTGCATGGCTGGACTGGTAATAAAGATTTATGAATTAACAAAAAGGAACCAAATTCTAATAGATGATTTGGAAGGAAAGCGAAAACAAGGATTTGTGTGGATGTGTGGTGTCATTAGAAAGGAGAATCACTTGACATTATCAAATGATTTATATTTTCTATGTATGTGGTATAATCAAAATTTGATTCCATTAACATCCAACCTAAAGAATGTGAAAGTTTGTCTCAGAATTTAATATCGGGTTTCAACTAAACATGACTTTAAGCTATAAACTAAGCTAATGAAAAACTTATTAGAAGTTCCGCAATCACTTCTATATAGGACTTTCTATGACATGAGAAAGTCAATTTCTAAAGTTTCTTAGATTTTGTAACAAGGAAAATTTATATGAAATCATCTCATGTGCGCAATGCCACACTTCAAATCTGGGTACCTTCAAGAGGAGATTTTACCTAGCACTCATGTGATATTTTAGCTAACAAATGCATGTTTTAAGTTTCATGAATAAGGTAAGAGTTATGAATATAATATAATCATGCTTTAAAATATAATCTTTGTCTTCCTTCAACTGGTTCAAGATTGTAGACATATTATAAATATAATCAAGTTTCCCTTCTGCTGTTTCAACATAATAAGTATGTTATGAATATAATTCTATGTTCTTTCTGCTGAATATTCTCAAGGTATGCCCTAATTGAATAAGAAAAATCTAGAAATTTAACTTATGAACTATTAAGGGGTTGTTGAAAGTAATGTTCGGGTGTTTGGTATTTTATGATTATTGAGCAAGGTGTTGAATTTTGCTTATTCCAGATATTCCTAAAACATATATTATACTCTTATTCTTGAGTTAGAACTTACTATGCTGAAGAAGGTTGTGTGATTTTGAAACAAAGAATAAATGCAGTAGCTTCATAAAAAAGGTAAAGAGTAATGGTGTTTTAATTCATGTCTTGTCTATGTCTTTTTATTTCTACAAATGCGCAATGCATAATCAAATTATTTGCCGGATTAATAGTTTCCTTATTATAAATTTTACACTTTTTCTTCTTTAAGGAAGAGCCTCCATGGATATTTTCTTAGAGATGGTTTCTTCTGTCATGGTTTGCAGGGAGAAGACACTAAGAAAAAGAAAATAATGGTTGTACAAACTGGGCTCAAAGCAGTTGTCACAATGAACTAAATATAGATGTTATGCATTTTAAGGTTCTATTCTTAGATAATTTCTATATTGGTGTTGAAATAATGTCATTGTACTTCTATATAATAATTAGGTGTTTAATGAAGACGTTCAGAAACTATTATGTTTCTTCAAATCCTTAAGAAATCAGGGCTAGCTTCTCCAGAAAGAGAAATTCTAGACATGTTAGGCCACCCATTATTTTTTGCATGAAGTATACACTTCATTTCAGGTTAAATAAACAAAGGAATTTTTAAGTTCTTTCTCCTTTTCTACTAGCAGCCAACAATTGTTACAGAAAAGACGTTACAAGGCCAGCAGAAGGGAAACATGATTATATTTATTATTCAGCAATTTTCTGGGTGTTATCGGCAGATTTGGAGCAATTTTTTGTGCACTCTCCCAAAGCAATTGGCAGCGCAATTCTCGAGTTCAATTGAGGACAGTGGTTGTGCCGGATTTAACTATTTATTCTATTATTATTTATGCTCATGATTCATTACGCTAGATGGTAAAACATTGCAGAGGTTTACTCCCGGCACTTACCGCAGCCCGTTAGCCCTTTTCTATTTTTTCAGGAATACAGCTGTAGAAAGAAAGGCAATAAAAGAGTACAATGATGACGGCGTCCCAGAGTTTGGCACATGAGTTTTCAAAATTCTTTGATTAATTTTTGAAAGTAATAGAATGTGTTCTCTTTGATTACTAACTGAAATTTGGAATTTATTTCTGGTTACTTTCAATAGACAACTTATGATCTTCTCTAATTAATATTAATGTATAGTTTGAGAGACATGTCCTATATTGCTGCGACTATATTACAATTTGCAGGTGTATTGGATCTTCTCTCAAAATAGATTGAATCACTCTTCGACTCATGCAACTTGGAATGTACCGTACAACCTTTGCAGCAGAGCGGTTGACCTCCGAACTCACTTTTTATCCAATCGGAAAAACGACGAGCAGAGGCATGAAATTAAGCCCGACGTGAAAGTCTTTGAATTCTCCGTTTAATGTAAAGAATTTTTGTTGCTTTTCATGTTAGTATGGTGTTTTTCATATTGGCAACCATTTAGAATCAGTGGGAGTTTTGACATGTATAAACTCTACAATAGAAAGTGTGAATTCATAGGGTTCACCAACAAACATGTAGCATGGCTTGGGGTTAGGTACTTTGGTGCTGTCAGTATATCCATTTACATTGTCTTCTTGCTTAAATAGATTAAATATCTTCTGTTGGTTTAAGCCTGTGTAACTCAGATTCTGAGATTGTAAAATTTAGTCAAAATGGCATATAGGAATCTAGAACTGTGCACCGTATCCCAGTATTTACTAAGCCCAATTATGTCTGTTTACTTCCCATCCTTGATGGTTTCCGTGCTTGCAATACTAAATATCTAACTTTCAGATGTTGAGATTTGGTGGCAAGTCTGCCTTAGAGGTGTTCTGTTCATATGATGTATCTTGGGCTTACTGTGCACTCTGTCTATCTTTTAGCACTGTTATTCTGGGTATTTGCCAAAGATCTCACTCTTGATGCTAGGCTTATTTTACCATGTTTACTTGATTTCAGGCTTATTACATTTAAGTTTAACTGTGAATAAAATTTTCATATGCTATGTTCTTTTGCGTACCCTTGCCTAATAACATACAGACAAGGTGTTCAAAACAGCCTCCACTGCTAATAATGAGATTTAACAGTCTTAGAAATTATGTTCCCACAAGGCTAGGATACTGAGTCATGTTTGCTTGATTTCAGGCCTCTTTTACATTTAAGATTTTTCAAGAGTGAAAAAAATTATTATATGGCAGGTACATAGATAATATAAACAAAGGGGTTTATCATGAAATTGTGCACCACGAATGCAGTTTGTTATAATATGTTCCTGTGGTGCATGCATATGCTTCATTCTGAAGCAAGTTGCTGTGTATATCATCAATACATGAGAGCATATTAGTTACCTACAAATGATCATAACTGTTTATAGGTTGTTGCAAATGGTGTTGTGAAAAGTGAAGGACTTACAAGAGAAATGCAGAGTATGGAGTCTTGTGATTACCAAATGAGTGAAAGCAGAATGTTTTTTCTATATTGAAAATCCGTGCATAAACTATATAGTTTTTTCCAGGAAAAATGCAATATTGTTTAGATGGTGGCTTAAATCGTCATATTTTGCAGGTGATGCTGGAGATATTGATGAAGATATAACATAGCAGTTGGAGCATACACATTTGTAGAACAATTTGGATAAAGAATTAAATGAGTTAAATCGCCAGCTAGAGAAAAAAGAGGTATTCGGTGAAGCTATCATATCCATACATCACTTCCTCTGATAATCAATTTCTGCTGAATCATTGTTAATGAGTCTAAATTGATTCAGAAAGCAACCAATTCTTTTATCTCAATAAATTAAAACTTTCAGTTAGAGATGAATTTTTTTTGGCTGAAACGACACCACAGCTCTCAAGCATCACTTTTGGAAGAAATTTTTGGAACTTGAAGAGGAAAAAAAGACTGTGCAGGTCTCATATTACAATCAATTCAATTCAATCTAATGAAGGTCGAGAGGAATCGACAATTGACAGTTGTTGAAAATCTTTCTTCTAATACTGATGGACAAGCACAAAAAAAGCAAGATGTTCATTCACAGAGATTAAAACTTCTTGAATCTCACGTTTTTCATGTTCCATTTTCATGAATAACATATCCTGAATTATGTTTTTTCTTTTGAATTTAAATAAGTTTTTAATTTTTCAACTCCAGAGACAAGATCTTAAGAAGAAAAAAGAGAACCAGGTCCAGCTTTTAAAGTAGAAATAGAAGAGCGACGATGCAACAAGAAAACTACAAGATGAAATACAATGCGTCAAAGCACAAAAGGTCACATTTTGCTATATGGCTTAACCCTAAAATATTCGCTTTCCATGTTCTATAGTTGCTCAATAAGGCATGCTACACCCGTCAGAAACTCATTTTAGTTTTATTTCTAACTATTAAAACTTGGCCAATAATATAAATTGTGCCGCTGAAGGTTAATTGGGCTTTAAATATTTGCCTATATATTAAGCCATATTAGTCTAATAAATGTAAAACATAAGCGGCTAAAGGGTTTATTCAAGTGAAAAAAGATAATGATGATGAGTAGTCATTTGATTGTACATGCTCTAACCGCTATAAACTGTATTTTATTGACTAGGACAAATTACGATTCTATGTCTCTTAAATAGTTTTTTTATTTTTCCATAAGAGTTTAAATATTGGTAAGTAAATTTGTTTATGTCATCAGCGAATGCATTTTATCGAATATTTAATTAAAATTTGTGTTTTAACATATGATTTTATGCATGTCTTATGTTATTACTTATGAGTCTTATTAACTTATTATTTGCGCCTCTCTTAAAAGAGGCACACACTTGTGCCCTCTGCCATGTTCCTTGTGCTAAACTTTTGAACTGTTTTCTTTTGTTTTGGTTTTGTACTGTTTTCTTTGTTTCTATTTCCTCTCTTATTGCTGAACCCCCATTTCGTTTGTGGTTCCTCAATCAGTTTTCTTCTTCGTACCCTCTGTGTTTTATATTCTTCTTGAAATTTCGTTTCCAAATGTTGAATCTTCAATAAGGTATATTCTTCTGCAAATAGTACTAGAGGTGCAAGCTAACAGTCCGAGAGCTGTTAACAACTCTAATTAATCCAATCCTCATTTATATATATGCATGCACAATTGTACACTCATAGATTCAACGGCCTTTGGAAGAGGAATGCTTTCAAGTGTTTATACAGAAGGGAACCATGGTAACTATATGATAAAGATCACACTCACATGCATTAGGATTGAATTCTATTTAGATGGTTTATTTGGAGCTCTCTGCTTTTAAAACCTGCAGGATATGAGTTTTTATTGAAAAAAACGTTTCACCCTACCTTTGTTATTGTAAACGTCAAGTGGTCTTTTGCATGATGAGATTGCAATCATGAACAAACAACAGTAAAGGAAATGTTTAGCACTGCAGATGAACAAAAGATTTAATATTAATTTATGTTATTTAAATACTTGCTTAAGTTTCTGGTGCTTATTGTGTTCTGAAGGTTAAGCAAGGAGAGAAGCAATGAAGGTGATGAAACACATGATAGAAGATAAGAAGTTGAAGACGATGGAAGAGCATAAACATAAAGAAAAATTTGTAGACCTGGAATTCCAAATTGAAATTGTGGTTTCTCCTCTTGCTCCAAGAATTTATTTATTTTCTTATCCATTTGAATAACCACAAAATTTAGAAGGTTTCTAAATGTGTTCCTACATCTGTAATATTTCATCACCCATTGTTGATATTTTTACAAAAAGTCGAATGATTGCCTCCATACTTTTATGCCTTTTGGAGACTGACTTGTGTTTTGACAAATGTTGTTGCTGTGGGAGTGGCAAAAGGGTTGATGTGTTGCTGAGCAAGAAACTAGAGGATCGGGGAAATATTTTTGTTTGGAAATAAAGAGGGGTGAATATTAATGAGCAAAAAAATGTTTATGATGTGTTTCTTGATTATCGTGTTATTGAACTTGGTGTTTGATGTGTTGGATGGGAAGGTACTCTGGATGGATGGGATGATTTGCTTCTTTTAAGATCCCGAGGGACACTATCAATGATATTTGAGGAGGGTAAATAAGAGAATTTATTCAAGGAGTCAATCACTAAATTTTAATACATTGAATGAACGAGAAATTTTTCTTATTTTAATTAAGTTTCAAAAAATATAATAATTGACTTCGAGTGCCATTAACTTTCTTTTAAAAACATATATGACAATTAAAGTGTACATCTTTCTTTTAACAAATATATCAAACAACTCATTTAAGTTTAGGATAACTTAACAAATAATCATGCTCAACATATACATATATTAATTTTAATTCTTTCATACAATATCTAATTTATCTATCCTTCATACAACATATAAGATTCAAATTAAACATGAAAAACACATAATTTTCGTGTACAGTAACAGGGGTTTTGAAATACTTCCCCCGTCCCTCTATAAGTTGCTCGTTGCTTTTGGGCACATGGATTAAGGTAAAAGTGGAAAAATATAATTGATGTGATGGAAAAAGTGAAAAAGTATAAGTGATGTGATGGAGAAAAGTGAAAAAGTAAAGAAAATAGTATAAAAAAATATTGAAAATAATAATAAAGAAGTGAATAGTAATTTCTAAAAAAGGTACAAATGCAAATGAGCAACATATAGTGGGATTAACGAAAATGGCTAACTGAGCAACTTAAAATGTGACGGAGGGAGTATTACTTTTGATACAGTGGGTGTACAAATCCAGCTTGGTAAGACAATTTTTCTCCTAACAGTAACTTTAATATTTGCAATTCAATTCCTTAAATCCTTCAAGCAAACAATCAAAGTATATACACCAAGCCAACAATCTAAATTTATTAAATATATTTTACGTGGACTTTGATTTCGTTTTTAGAGTAGCACATTTTTAGCAATGATATAAGCTTAACTTGATATAATTCATTGAATGGGATAAGATTTCTACTCGCATGGATCGAAGACACTGGTTTATTGTGCAAATCTATTTTTGGCACCAGCTCTTGAATAAAGTTTTGGACTAAAATATCTTTATAACATGATTGCTCTTGCATCTAATTAAATACTCCCTCCATTCAATAGGAATTTGAATACTTTCAGTGTTGTAGGCAATTATACATTGCACTTTTTAGAGTAACATTTGTAAAGGGACTAAAGATACTCAACATTGGAGAAACAACTGATAAAAGTCCTCACATCGCAAACATTGTATACAAAGAGGTCTTCAACAACCACCCAACAGCATGTACAAAATAATTTCAATTAATATAAATATATATATAGATATTAAATTATACATCTATAATCCAATAAATACAAACAAAAATTTAAAAAAATGTGCACGGAAACCAAAAACAACAAACTTAAAAAAAAAAGGTTTTAGTGAAACATAAGAAAAGCATAATAACAAAAAAAAAGAGATTGATAAAAAAATCAAAACAATAATAAAAAAAAACAACAAAAGCTCCCAAACAAAAAACACCGCAACATAAAAATATAAAAAATATTAAAAATTTAAAATAAAGGAAAAATATTACATAACACAACATTTATACACTAATATTTTTTTAAATATCTACTGCTGAAAAATAGAAAATATTCTTGAAAATTATCAAAAAAAAAAAAAAGGGATTCTTCAAAAAATTAAAGGACTAAAAAAAATTGAAGTTCAACAATCATAATAATTAACCACACAATTATTATAAGACGCTATAAAGCATGACAAGAATCACATGTGAATTTCGGGATTATTCAAAAAAAAAAAGTTAACCGTTTTTTTAAAATATAAAAGTTAAAGGACTAAAAAGTAAAACTCACGTTAATCCTTATAATAAAAATACTACTTACTGTTTCAATAAAAATAGGATGGACATATATCATTTTCTTCGAAAATTCAAAAATAAAGCATAAAGCAGTAAATTAATGCCATAAAAAAACAAAATTCAAACCACAATGTGACTTATTAGAAAATTACAAATTAACTTCCAGAAACATAAAAAAAACACCAAATTTGTCTGGATTGCTCAATAAATAAAATTTTCATCCAAACAAATTAAAAAAAAACATAAACAAAAATTTAAATGTAACCAAACAAAATGTAAAACTTCATAAAAAAAATAAAATTCAAAACACATTTATAAATCAGACCCGTGCATCGCACGGGCCAAAACCTGGTAATATTAATATTATTACTAATTATTTTTTACTAATACGTTTCAATGTTTTCATTATATATATATATATATATTATTTTAAATTGGAAAAAGAAAAAACCCTATCCCCTTTCCAGAATGCCGATTGATCTTCAAATTACTGAGAAATTGAAGTTAGATTCGTCAATTCCGGCGAATATCGAACTCAATTTGAAAGCATTGTTGTCTTTGCCGAAAAAACCATTCTCGTTATACCTTTTCTTTTATCACACTAGTTATGCAATGGCACATTGGCCTCACTCTTTGTATAGAATCGACATCGACCCGACGAAAAAGAAGGAGGAGGAGGAGGAGGAGGAGGAACTGTTTCCAATTCTGAAATTACCTGTATCCAAAGTATACTTCCTAGGGGGACGAAATATCAGAAGATCAATCCTCCTCGTGCTCTAGAGGTATACTGTCATCATCGAGATGTATGCGTATACGACATTCTGACTAAAAATTTTAAGAAGATGGATGCTAGCCTCAACTCAGGGAAGCCCAAGCCCTGTATGGTTTTTGCTGCCAATGGTAAGTTGTATGCCTTAGCCCATTCCTCTTTGTCCTGCTACTATTCCCATCACCAACGAGTGACAAGTTTTAGACAATCTGCCACCACTAGATATAGGCAAAGATAAGCAAGTACTCTATGGCTTAAATTGGCTTGGATGCACTGTCTTTGAAAGGTATCAACATGTTGTGCTCATAGAAAAAAACGTCCAGTTACTTTGAACCGGTGCGTTTGGTTAAATTAGTGTACCATCTCCAGCAAGAAAAGTGAACATGTCATAGCCTTCATAGGTGGAATTTTGACGACATTTCGGTGCAACTCAACTTGCAGGAGGCAGCAAAGGACGACTGTTTTTATGGGCTATCCCACCAGAATGGACCACCTACAAAATCAAAATCTGTCTTTTTTAGTGAGCTTCTCCTGACTTCAAACGCGTTTTGTGGCAAATCTCCTGTACCCGATGGTGTGGTGTTTATGTCCACCCCTAATATACCACCCGGGGAGGTGTATACATTGTTCTTCGAACAAAGGCTTCTTTACTCCAATACTTGGTGCAAAACGTTGCTGCGTTATGTAGGGAATGACCATTTCTGTCATGTAGCCTACGGGATGCTTCCGAAAATGGATAATAAAAAAGTTCCCTTTGAAGACGATCGTGATTGGGATCCATATGCCCTGGGAATTACTATTACTTTGTTCATGGAGGTCAAAGGAGGATAAGAAGAACTCTGTTTTCTAACTCAGATTTTACATTCTCAAAGTTATGTTATTCGGACTCCTTTCATCAACCATGGGGCTTTGGAAGGATGCTTTGTTGATATCCATGTGAGTACTTTTGTCACATATACATATAATTCATTAATTATATATGAGTATGTAACTTCACTGCTTGAGGACAACTAGTTCTCTTATCAATGACCATAAAGAGAACGGGCCGAGGGTATACACAATACATATAAGTTAAGTACTTTAATTTATGTGTGTTAAAGTTTGGTCTTACTCTTATTGCATGGTTAGAGGATGCATATAAGTTAATTACTCTAATTTATGTGTTCTGAAATATAAATCAATTATATTTATGTTTGAGTAGGAGCATTTACCGAAGAAGAAGAAAAAGAAGAACAATAAGAATGTGCAATTGTTTGGATTTACTGGTGGTGATATGTGGTGATATTTTGTGGAGAAGGATGTATATATCAGAATGCGTTTTTTGTGCTCCAGCAGTTTAATTTTATATGCAGAAAGATATCATCACCAAGACTTGATATGTAGTTAACTAAAGTCATTTTGTCAATGGTTTTCTTTTGGGTTTATAGCAAGGAACTGTAATTTCCTTGCGTTAGTCTAATTGTCAATAGAAGACATAAGTATTATTTTGTGAACACGCATGACTTGCAGCTGGCTTAACATTGCAATCATTTGGTTGATTGATGTAGAGAAGGGTTTATGTTTGTCGATTACTATTCGAGGCCTTACCAGATGCATTATATGGTGATTTTCAGCTGCACTTTTATGTTGAAATTGTTAGTTTTCATAAAGGCTAATGCATCAAATGCATTTCAATAGCAGCATGCATCTTTTTTTTCATTTGTGGGATGATATTGCTGGTGGTTTATTTACATGAATTTAGGTTGCCTAGATTTAGTGGTAATATTTATAGTTGTGAGTCAACTCTTTGTTGTTTTTCATGGTTTTATATGTTGATTATGTGATAGGGTTTCAGAACATAAGGTACTAATTTTGTTCATCTTATGATAATTACATCTTCACAATCTATTGTTGAATTTAAATCAGATTATCCTTATTTTGTTGTTTTTTACAGTGACTTTTCCCTTGATTCAGTTTCTCCTTGAATAGTTCTTGCAAAACCCAGAAATTGTGTGCATTACTGCATTTTACGTTCTCACAGTCCCGTTTATGTTCAACAGTTACTTAGTTCTCAGTGGAAGTTGAGTTAGTTTCTAGATTCTGAACTTGTACGTGTGTGCGTTGCTTCTGTTGGATTGGGAATTGATATATGTATATAATCACTATTAGAGTATTCTATATTGGTTGCCCTAGTAATTTCTTAGTGCTGCACTTTTTGACTCTTAGATTGTTTGTGACAATGTTGGGTTTTTTGTTGTAAAGCACTGAAGAGTTTCTTAGTAAGCTTTTTTGTTTGACAATATCCAAAAAAGAAATTGTGTTATTTTCTTTTTATTCCTTTGCTTGCTATTGCATGAAAACTCCACCATGCCTGAGGATAGAATTGTTAAGTTTGTCACAGGGACTATAGTGCTGTTGGGTTGTGTTTTGGCAGGAATAATCCTGTTTTAGCGGGACTGATTATTTAGTCCTTTAAACAAAAGACACACTTAACATCTTTTTGTTTGCCTTTCCTCCTCGATTCAACTTCTTAGATGAATTCCATTGAATTTGTATAGCTTGCTTCTTAATTCACAATGACACTCTCTTGACATTTCTGTCTTTCTCTCTCAATTTGGTCCTCATTATTTACCATGTGTGCTGAAGGTTAGTGATTTATGTTCTTTGAATTGTACTTGATATATAGAGCATTATAAGCTTGTCTTGATTAGTTATACCCTTTATGCTTTTTTGGTTGTTTCCATCTGTGAGGGAATCTCTGTTAGCCACTAATAATAAAGATGGCTGTTATGAATTGGTGATTCAATTTCTCTGGAAAATTTAGGCATCAGTGCAATTATTTCTATATTTATGCATAAATTTGTCACAGAACCCTTCTAGTTTGAGTTAATTTCTTAATTATATTGTAAGGAAGGATTAATATAAATAATCTGATATACACTCATTAAGCTTTATCCGTGTTTATGAATTTGTAGTATTTTTTATTTCAGGGGATCGGATATGAAAATCCGTATACCCTGGCATTATTATCACTTTGTTTGTTAAAGGAGGAGGAGGAGAAGCAGAATGCCCAGATCAGATGAGATACTGCAGCAGGTGCTTTATTCACATGAATTTAGGCTCCCTAGATTTAGTTAGTTGTAATAACTCTTTCCAAGGCTTTATTTGTTGATTATCATTAAGATATTTAAATGAGATTATCATTAATTTTTTGTTTTTTACACTCTTGATTTTCTTTTTTCCTTGAAGAAATTGTATGCATTTTATACAAACCCTTTCTTGCTTCTCAGAGGAAGTTGAGTTAGTCTCTAAATTCTGAATTTGCATAACCCAGAAAATTATGTGCATTAATTGGGAATTGATTTATGTAACTAATCTCTATTACGGTCTTCTTGATTGGTTGTTCTATTATTGGTCATACCTCACCCAAAAGCATAGACTCGTAAATATCAGACAAGGGAGTGATGAGACGGACCAACAGTACTTGGAGAAGTTTGATAAGATCTTGCTGTAGGGCGAGCCCGTTAGCGAGGACACGAAAATTGTGGCCGTCATGGCCAGATTGAAAAAGAGCACCAAGCTTTGGAAGGAGATGCACCTGTCCTGCCCAAAGACTTATGCAGAATTCAGACACAGGGCAGGTGTATATGTCGCTATGCATGAGGCACTACTGAAGGAAGTAGGTAGTGCCGAGGAGAAGAAGCCGCATGGCAAGAAGGCTGGGGGCACCTACAAAGCCCCAAGAAATCTGAAGTCATTCGGGGAGGGGGATGAGTTTAAGGAGAAACTGAACCAAGTGTTGATAGTCTTCGTTGATCATGTATTTACTGCGGTGAAAGACAAGGCCATGCTGAACGAGCCGAGAAAGATCCGATAAGACCGTGGCAAACTCAACCCCAACAAATATTGCGCGTATCACCAGAGCATCGGACACTTCACCAGTGAGTGTCGAGACTTGCTGAAATAGCTCTGGAAATTTTACGAGAATGGAAAGCTGACCGAGTTTGTAAAGAATGCCCCGGTAAAAAGACCAAGGCAGGAGAGGAGGGAGGAAACGGATGATGACGAGGAAGTGGAGAACGAAGACCGTCGTGCCCCTCGACAAAACAGGCGTAGGCCACCTCCACCTCCACCTGTGCAACAGGAACCAAACTGAGAAATTCTCGTTCTTGAGGAACAGTCAAGACCTGCCGGCGGACTTGCAGATGGTAGACAGTCCATCTCGAAAAGACAAAGAAAAATAGAAGTACGTGCTGTCAATTAGGTACAAGAAGGCGGTTCCAGCTCCCAGCCCAACACCAAACCTACTGCGGAGCTGACATTTTCGCAGGCTAACTTGGAACAGAAAAAACTACACTTCATTCAAAAAATACTTAGAAAATTTCTATGTATTGAGAGTGGTGTTGGTTACAAAAAGCCAACCAACTGGCTATCAATTAAAATCAACAAAAGGCCCCTACTGGGTGAACTACAAGCTCAGCGAGCTATTACAAGTTGGCAAAAACAAAACCAAGAAAAGCCCTAAGTCAAAGGAGGGACATCGGCAACAGGAGCGGCGGGGGCATCAGAAGTAGGCGAGACCTCAGAAGCGACTTTAGTGGGGACCTCGGTGGCGACCTCCTGACCAGCCGAGGGTGAAAGTGTGGGCATGTTAGTAATGTTCTCCAGTCCGCTGGTATCCAACGTACTGGTGTCGACCATGATGCCGCCAAGGATGAAAATATCGCTATCGCAAGTAATATCGCAACCTTAAATTTACGGAAATATCGATATCGCATATCGATATCGCAAAAGAAATAGAAAAATAACGGAAATTTTATTAAAATTTTGGAAATTTAATATGAAATTTTAGGGATTATTATAGCATGTTATTATGCATATGTTTCATTTAAGATCACAAAAAATTGACATGTTTAAAGCAAATAAATAGATAATGGACTAATAATCATTGTCTGACATTAATTAATTAATAATATAATGCATAATACAATAAAACATGATTTGAATTACATGATACAATACATTTAGTACCAAAATGATGACATGGGGTTCAAATATAGAAGATGGAATCCTATCTTTGTCCAAACAATATTGGTACCAACTCATTGCATTAGAATAATCCTGTATATAGTTATGCACATGCCATTCATATATTTTTCTATCTCTTCCAACTGTTTCACCATAGATTGGATAGTGTGCACTAACCCAATGATTTTGTTGATATGAAAATGGATGTTGAAACACAATAATATACATGTCTACTAGTGCCCTGCAAAAATGATGTCTACTAGTTCTCTGCAAAATTTAAAGTTTGATTTGATGCCCAATAAAAAAAAATTATGTATAAAAATAAAACCATGAAAGAATATACAATCACTAAAAAAAAATTATCATTTGAAAATTGTATAAAAATATAAAAAAAGAAAAAAATTGTGATTTTTTATGTAGTTAGTTATTTTGCAATATATCTGCGATATTTCCCGATTTTCAATTAATTTTGTACTACGAGTGAACCGATATCGATATCGATATTGATATTTTGCGATATTTTGCGATGTATCCACGATACTTTGTAAATAATACATTGTACCCCAATATCCATATCGCATACTCAAAATTTGCTATATATCCGCGATATTTCGCGATATTTTCATCCTTGGATGCCGCCAACCAGGTCACCCACCTGCTGGTCCGTAAGCGGGCTCTGTTGCTCCTCACCACCAACTGGGAGCTCGCTTGAACAGATAACCTTGAGGTGGGGAGGAACAAAATCCAACTCGATCCCCAATCTCAAAAGGTCGCCGATGTCCACCTCAGTATCGGTGGGAATGACGGCTGCTTCAACACATTCCTTGAATTCTTTCACCAACATCTCCCACGCATCCACCTTTTGCGCTCTGTCCCAATGGAAAGCACGAAGGACCTCGACATATTACAAGATAAAGTCGAGGTCCGATGCTGCAGTCTCCGCAGCTGCTAAGGCCTCCGGTGAGATGGACACATCCAGAAGACTCTGGAGTTCTGCAATTCGGTTGGTGGCCGTGCACAACCCCTCTCTCATCTGAGAGCACTCCGCCCGAGCTCCCTTACACTCTTCCCACTCTAGGGCGAGCTCCCCATCTTTCGCCGCGAGCTCCTTTTGGGTGGTCTCGAGATCAGCACTTTGGCGGGTAAAATCGGCCTGAAGCTTCTCAAACTTGTTGAGAGCATCTTGCTCGGCCGCCAGCGACGCACTAGCCTTCTCCTCCGCAATGGCCGCAGCCTTTTCAGCTTTTTTCTTCTCATCTCCCAGCTTGTTAATGAGACCCTTGGTTTCATAGCGAACTTTTTCAGCTACAGAGATGTCATCCGCGACCTTCTGGGCAGCAAGAAGGGCCCCGCAAACGTAATGCATGGCCAACCGATCGCAGTCCGCTGGCTTCTGTCTCTCAATCACTGCTAGCTAAGAAGCAGAACAATATCTGGGCACCGCCACAAAGGTATGGTGAGCTAGCCCAGATGGCAGATCGCGCATTGAGACAGGGGGTTTAGACCGGGCAGCGTTGTGCAAGACCTCGGTCCTTTCAGGATATGAGGTAGGAGCATACCTACAAGCAAAGAAACAAAGGACACTTATTAAAACGAGCAAAATAAAGCATGAAACCTACTATGAAGACTTGAGAATTTTTCCTTACCCAAACTTAACGGGTGCCAGTCCAAGCAACGTGTCATCCACCATTTACATCCCATAGGGTGATGGTGGTGGAGGGCATTGAGTAGTGGGAGGAGCGATCGACCGGACGGAGTCTCTATGCCCCGACCCAGAAGCAGCTCGACCGGTCCGTTCTGACTCAGATTCAAGACCGGACAACCTCAATCTCTTGTGAGTCTGGGCATCCTCCTCACTCACGTGTGATCCATCACCACGTCGGAGATTTCTTTTCGCTGGGGGAGATGGAGGTGGAAGAGCTCGCTCAATAGGTGTGGCAGCTCGCTCCCCACCCATTTTGGTCTTGGTGACCTGGGTCTTCGCCGGGACCTTAGCTGGAACCTTCTTTTGAGTGTCAGATCCCCCGGTCTTGTCTTTGGTTTGGGCGAGCTCAGTGAGCTCGACCTTCTTCTGAGCCTCTAGGGCGGCGGCCGATGGGGGACCTTTCTTCCCAGGGCAATCAGGTGCCATCCTTAGCGTCTGAACAAGTGTGTAGTAAGCTTTGGGGATCTCGATTGGAGGGATGGCGACCGTCACATCCTGATCTGCACAAGTTCAAAGAGTTAAAATAAAATCAAACAAACAACAAAATGATAGTGAGCCTAGCGAGCTATGCGAACTGGACGAACTATTGTGAGATAGATACCTAGAAGATCTAGAGCTCGTACAATGAGGTGATGAGGCGGGGTGAGGACAAGGGCAGCTCGCCGACAGTGAAGCTTGCTTAAATGATCGATGTCCTAATCCTTGTGATTCCTCAAGCAACACACTGTATGCACGTACTCAAAAGCTTCGGAGACCTCAGAGTTAGCGTGATCGTGCTTCTGATGCTTCAGACCTGCACAAAGAAGAATTAGATTAGTAAATCTAAATCAACTCACACACACCGAAATGATCCACCTACTGCTAGCCTCCCTGTATTCTTTGGGAGAGAAGATACGCCCTCCTTGTCCGGTGTAGTTCGTGGATGCTCGCCAGTCTCCCCCAATAAAGAAGAACTGCTCCTTCCAATCACGTACCTTGTTTGGAAGGCTTTCCAAAAAAAATTCACCAGGCCATACCTTCAAATAGTAATACCATTTCCCTTCAGCCGTCTGTTTCGTAACACTGAAAACACTGTTGATCTCGGCCGTGGTCAGACGATTCTTGTACCCCTCTAATTCGAAGATCGTCAACATGGCCAGCATACTACTCCAAGCATTGGGGGTGAGCTGCGTAATGGCCAAGTTCGTATCAAAGAGGAACCGACCGATAATTGGATGCAAGGGCAGTGTAAGCCCGACATCCAAGGTGTGAACATTTATTATGGTGAGGCCGGCCGGAGGCATATCAGCTCGTTCTTCCGGTCCTGGAGCATACAGATGAATGTCTAAGGGGATTCAGAACCGTTGGCGGAGAGTGGGGAACATAAACTCTGAGATAACACTCTGAAGGGTATTCGCTTTGAAGGCAGACTTCCCTTTGGCTTCCCTAATAGTTCGCTCAGGTGTGGGGAAGCTCGCCTGGTACCTTTCTATATACTTATCCCAGTTCAACTCGTGCTCGATAGCAATAGGGATGCTATGTTCGGGGAGCTGAGGAGTTGGAAAGTTAATGGAGCTGACGTACTCCAGTGTGACCTCTTCCTCCTCCTCAAGCTTGCGTACCAGTTCGCCTGAAGGACCACCAGATTCGGCAACCTCTTCCCCACCCTCGACGACCTCCTCACCACCTTCCCTGGCGAGCTCATCCCAGAGCTCGCATATTTGTTCGCCAGAGTTATCCCCGGAGTTGGTGGCCCTATACTCCGGGTCACATCAAACCTTGTCAGAAAGCTCGCCCGGCATGTGGCGAGCTACTGAGGTCGCCTCGGAACTAGACCCAATCTCGATCGGGGTCAGTTGTGGAATGGGGTCATCGTCAGTCATGGGTCTCATACCCAAATTCCGATTTGATAAGGTTCGACTTAAGGATCCATTTGACATGATATTTCTGAAGGCGAGGTCTAAAAACTTTGGTGGTTGGAATTTTGAAAAAGTCAAAGAGTTCAAAATATCCGTGAGTGGAGGATTCAAGGTGTCGCCGGAGATTATGAAGATTTGGCCGGAGATTTCAGTATTGGCCGAAATTAATGGAGGTTTATGGAAAATACTAAAAATTGATAAAAGACAGAAAAAATACAAAGAAAAGTAAAGAAAATAAGGATTCACGCTTCTACCTTGAAGAATCGATCAGAAATCTAACAATGCAGAAGAAGAATCGCCGAAAAATGCTTGGGTTTTTGCTCTGGAATTTCAAGGGATCAAAAGTGTAGAATGAGTTTGATTTTTCTTATTTATAGAAGGAAGATAGACGAGGTGTGATTATCAGGGAGTTCAGGGACTTATCTGCAAAAAATTGAAATTTTAGCAATGATGGGCGCGGGAATTGAGGCATGAAAAGGCATGAATGACACCTCGAATTCTATGCCACGTTAGCACAACCGCCGCCCTAGGGTAGTTCACCAAGGGGCTCAGCACCATACGAAAAGGAGTTCGTCTTCACTAGAGCTTGCCCACAGAGGCAAAACAGCTCGCCCACACATTAGAAAAATCATGATGTGGATGAGCTGGGGGGCAAATGTTGATAGGCGAACTAAAGTGAGCTATGATGAGAAAATTAACAAAATTAATAGCTTAAGGCAAGGGAGTTCGCCCATAGCTCGCCTAGATGGCCAGGTGCCACGTCACCACCCTCTGACCAGTCACCGCAACGGAGAGAGAGCTCGCCAGAAAGCTCGCCCTATAGCTTGCCGGGACCCGAGACAACGGCCCAGCCCTGCTACCATCAACACATCCCGGAACAACTCAAGATAGAGGAGCTCGCAAAGTCCAAAGTGGAGCCGGTAGCTACGTAGGTAGCTAGTGGAGATGTAGTAGGTCAAAACAGTGTAATTAAGATGTAATGGTGAGCATAATGACAAGTGTTAAGGACACTTGTCATCACATTAAGCTAAGTAAGCTTATTAAGTGTCACCTCATCACATGCACAACTATAAATATAGTCAATGTACCATTTTTCTCTCTCCAAGTTCATTATATGCAAAGCATTACTTCTCTCTACAAAAACTCTTATAAACTAATATCAAGATTATTGTTTGGAAGGATTCAGTGATCAATTAACCACATAAACAACCTAATTAGATCATTCTTCCAACAACTACTCTTTATGAATTGTGGATAGGGCGGAAACCATCGTATAAATACCTCAAAGTGTGGGGGTGTTTAGCAAAGGTAAAAGTTCCACTACCTAAGCAAGTTAAGATTGGACCAAAAACAGTGGATTGTATCTTTGTAGGTTTTGCATTAAATAGTAGTGCATATAGATTCCTAATTCATAAATCAGAAGTTCCTAATATGAGTGAAGGAACATTTATGGAATCGAAAAATGTAGTATTTTTCGAGAATATCTTTCCTCATAAAACTAAGGAAGATATGATCTCAACTAAAAGACCTCGTCAAGAGGAGGTTGATGATGAAGCTGGTCCTTCTACTCAAGAAAATGAGGAGTTGAGACGTAGCAAAAGAGCAAAGATAGTTAAAACCTTTGGTCCTGACTTCATTACATTTGTGTTGGAGGATGAACCAAAGAATATCAAAGATGCTCTTTCAAGACCAGATGCTCCATTCTGGCAAGAGGCGATAAATAGTGAAATCGACTCCATTCTGCAAAACCATACATGAGAATTGGTTGATCTCCCACAAGGTTGTTAGACCTTAGGATGCATATGGATCCTTAAAAGAAAGTATAAAGCAGATGGGTCGATTGATAAATACAAAGCACGTTTAGTCGCAAAAGGTTCAAACAAATTGAAGGGTACGATTTCTTTGATACCTATTCACCAGTAACAAGAATTAAATCTACTCAGGTGTTAATCGCGATTGCTTCTTTGTACAATCTCGAGATTCACCAAATGGATGTTAAGACTGCATTTCTCAATGGTGAGATGGATGCATAAATTTACATGGATCAACCCGAAGGCTTTATAGCACCTGGAAATGAGAAAAAGTTGTGTAAGCTTGTGAAGTCATTGTATGAACTTAAACAAGCTCTGAAGCAATGGCATTTGAAATTTGACAATACAATGTTGTCAAATGACTTTCGTATAATTGAGTGTGACAAATGTGTATATGTGAAGAATACACAAAAAGGATTTGTCATATTGTGTCTTTATGTTGATGACATGCTAATCATGAGCAATGATCATGATCTTCTTTGTAAAACAAAGAACATGTTAGGACGGAACTTCGACATGAAAGACATGAATGTAGCTGACGTAATTTTAGTAATCAAGATCAGTAGGCCATCAAATGGAATATCCTTAACACAATCTCATTATGTGGAGAAAGTGTTAAAGAAATTCAACTCCTTTGATGATCCACCAACTAAAACACCTTTGGAAGTGAATGTTCACTTGAAGAAAAACAACAGTGAAGCTGTAGCTCAACAAGAATATGCTAGAGTCATTGGGAGCATTATGTACATTTCAAATTGTACGCGTCCTGATATAACATGTGCCGTGAACAAACTTAGTAGATTCACGAGCAACCCAAGTCACGAGCATTGGATAGCTCTGAGAAGAGTACTGAGGTACTTAAAGTACACTCTAAACTTTGGACTACAGTACACCAGGTATCTAGTTCTACTTGAAGGGTATCTCGATGCCAACTGGATCTCAGACAGCAAAGGGTCTTTCTCAACTAGTAGATATGTCTTCACTATATGAGGATCTGCTATGTCCTGGAGATCTACAAAACAAACATGTATAGCCCGATCCACCATGAAATCTGAGTTCATAGCTTTAGGTAAAGCTGGTGAAGAAGATGAGTGGCTTCGAATCTTCCTTGAAGATATTCCATGTTGGAATAAACCAGTACCCACTATAATGGTACATTGTGACTGTCAAGCCACAATTGATGGGGCTCAAAACGATATGTATAACAGAAAGTCTAGACACATCCGTCGATGACATAACACTAGGGGTGGATGAAATATCGAAAATACCGGTATACCGCACTTATCGTATCGAAAAATATCGAATTTATCGAAATTTTCGGTATACCGAAATTTTCGGTACGGTATGGTATCGTATCGAAAATTTCGATACGGTAACGGTATATAAATATAGAAATTTCGGTATACCGCGATATACCGAAATATTTTCGGTATATTGAAATATTTCGGTATACCGAAAATATTTCGGTATATCGCGATATACCGAAAATTTCATATGAAAATATTTCGGTATACCGAAATATTTCGGTATGTCACGGTATACCGAAAAAATCAAAATTTTCGGTATACCAAAAATTTTGGTATACCGTTGTCATACCGAAATTTCGGTATACCGAAATTTTCGGTATGAAAACGGTATGATTTTTTTCGGTGTCGAAATTTTGGTATATCAAAATTTGGTATACCAAAATTTTCGGTATGACAACGGTATGATATTTTTTTATATCGAAAATTTCGGTACGGTAACGGTATGGCGAAAAAAAATTCGGTATGCCGTACCGTCCACCCCTACATAACACCGTTAGACAATTGATCTCGAGTGGTGTAATATCCATAGACTATATTAGGTATAAGAATAATCTAGCGGATCCTCTAACAAAGAGTATAAATCGAGATCAAATGTCCAAACTGTCATAAGGAATGAGTCTTAAATCCACCGAACAAACTAAAGCAGTGGTAACCTGACCAAGTTGACTGGAGATCCCAAGATCTTGGTTCAACGGGAAAACTAAGTTGTGGAAGTTAGACGAAATGCTTGGTAATATGACCATTACTTAGAAGGTAGTACACCAAGTATAGAACCCGTAGGTGGTGTAGGATAAGTCTAACACTTTTAATGAATCCTAGAAATCCTAGTAAGGATAGAGTATTACGGGATACTCAAGAGGGTTTCACCTATGTAAGTGTGAAGTGAGAGCCCGCTTCAAATATCATTGGATATTAAACACTTATGAATCCAAAGGGTGTCCATGGCTGAAAAGGACAAAAATGTGAGAACAAGAATGGACGTAGAGACTGTATTGTGTCACACCTCGCTATCTCGGTACACACTAAGGTGGAATAGTTCAAGGCATTGTGTCTACTAGGCCACCGGTGTATCCGGTTAGCTGGACTATGGAAGGTTCAAAGCTCCAAGCTACCTGTCCAAATACAATATCGTCTCACTTGGACTGGACTGTGTGTCTGCATGTTTATGGGTGTGTAAGCACCGAAATTTATTAAATTTAACGGTGTCATATGTTATGTAAATCACAATTTTAGAGATAAAATATACAATAATATCTCCAAGATTTATGAATATTTTTTCCTTATTCTCCGATTTGAGAATATCACTTTCTTGTTTCTCAAGTAATTAATCTCTTATAAATAAGAGATATAGAATGGAGTTTTAATAGGTCAGATGGAATAAGTCACCACGACCCCATCTACTCCCTACTACTAAATTGTAAGTCAAATCTTTTCCCTACTATCAAATTGTTGGTCAAATTCGGAATAAGTCGTCAAGACCCCGGTACCACAAATCAAATTCATGACCTTGGAGATAGGAATCAAGAGATTCATGAGAGTTGTAACCCGCATCTTTTTAATAAAAACTGCGTTTATCATATTTTTTCTCGCCTTATATTTATTTATAGGTATTGAAATTATTGGTTTACAAATTGGCACGCCTGGTGGGACGATTTTCACTCTTCATCTCCGCTCTTCAAGGATCATGGTCAAGAATTACCTTCGGGGGTATGTCAAATCACCTATTTTATTTTACATCAAGATTTCGAGATCAAGTTGCAGCCGTCATATGTCTCTATAACAGGTTTCGAGGGGGCATTTGTAAGCACAAAAAATTTATTAAATTTAATGGTGTCATATGTTATGTAAATAACAATTTTAGAGAAAAAATCTACAATAATATCTCCAAGATTTGTGAATATCATTTCCTTATTCTTAGATTTGAGAATATCACTTTCTTGTTTCTCAAGTCATTAATCTCTTATAAATAAGAGATTTAGAATGGAGTTTTAATAGGTCAAATGGAATAAGTCACCACGACCCCATCTACTCCCTACTACCAAATTTTCACTCTTCATCTCCGCTCTTCAAGGATCATGGTCAAGAATTACCTTCGGGGGCATGTCAAATCACCTATTTGATTTTACATCAAGATTTTGAGACCAAGTTGCAGCCGTCATATGTCTCTACAACAGGTCTCGATGGGGCATTTGTAAGCACAAAAAATTTATTAAATTTAACGGTGTCATATGTTATGTAAATCACAATTTTAGAGATAAAATATACTATAATATCTCCAAGATTTGTGAATATCTTTTCCTCATTCTCCGATTTGACAATATCACTTTCTTGTTTCTCATGTCATTAATCTCTTATAAATAAGAGATTTAGAATGGAGTTTTAATAGGTCAGATGGAATAAGTCACCATGACCCCATCTACTCCCTACTACCAAATTGTAGGTCAAAATTTTCCCCTACTATCAAATTGTTGGTCAAATCCGAAATAAGCCGTCAAGACCCCGGTACCACAAATCAAATTCATGTCCTTGGAGATAGGAATCAAGAGATTCATGAGAGTTGTAACCCGCATCTTTTTAATGAAAACTACATTTATCATGTTTTTTCTCGCCTTTTATATATTTATTTATAGGCGTTGAAATTATTGGTTTACAGGGTGTAATTTCCACTCATGTGGGGGATTGTTGGAAATATTTAATATTTGATTAAATATTAAATATATTAATTGGTATTGTTTGACCAATAAAATGAATAGGTTAAAATTAATATCTCGGATGTTAATTGGTACGAGTGCGTTCTACTCTCGGAGTAGATGAACTTAATGTATTAATACTCACAAAATCAATTAATGGTGAGTGAGAAATTGAGTCAACAAATCAAAGTTTAAAACTTTGAATTAAGGAGAGAATTAATTATGTAATTAATTCTCATCCCACATTGGAAAACTAGAAGACTAATATACATAATATTAGTAAGAAATCAACGAAGTTAATCAAACTATAATTGATTGATTGACAATAAAAAAGGCCACACGCGCACGTGCCGAGCCGAGTCCGAGCCCGTGACCTTGGACTTGAATCACTTTGGGTGTACTTGGGCCTTGGGCCTGTTGTCCATCTAATTTTTTAGAACACAAAAAATTTGTGGTTCAACCCAATTAATTCGGTAATGGGTCAAGCCCATACCGAAAGTTGACTTCGTAAGTACAGATTTGATGAATCTGAAGCTAACGTATAGATGACTCAGCACTGGCCAGGTTCAATGAACCTAAGCTGACTCAGCTCTGACAACTCGTATCAGCACAAAAAATGTGCAAGAATTTTTTATGGCAGGTCAACCGGATTTATTGCAAATCAATTCCCTAACTGCTGACCTTCCTCAAAATCTGTATGTCAACATTAATATTGACACGATTTTTCCCCCGTTACGAGTGGAGGTTCACCTATAAATAGGTGTCCTCATTTCATTCAGAGAACACGCACAACACACTTCTCTCTCAGTCGAGCACACTTGAAGACGTAACGTCGTTTTACCTTTGGGAGCGCTATTTCAAACCGACGAGCACCACCGGGGAATATTCGCTTTGCGGAAAGAGTATAATCGACTCGGCGTTTGCTTTTAATTATTTGTAATCTTTTTATTTTCTGTGTATTTTCTTCCCCCGATGTATTCCCTTTTAGTTTTTACAGTTGTATTATCCTTTCGACAAAATATTTTTTTTTTCAACAATTTGTATTTGATTTGAAGTTTCAGAATCTTGCACATGTGAAGTGGATATAGAAAAATTGATTTTTAAAGACTTTTGAGTTTGAATTTGCAAAGTAAAAGAGATATTTTACTTACAATTATTGTGAAACTTATCATGCAAAGTGTTCACATAAAATTGAAATAATCATTTTTTTTTAGTGAAGCTGCATTATTGGCCATAAGCTTACAAAAATGTGTTGCGTGTTGTAATCCATATTGTCAAAATAATATTCCTCTTAACAAATTTTGTTTGGGATTATTATGTATTCACTCAACAATTTAGGTTGTTTACACAGAAAAGTGTCGGTTGATTAATTACCACCGAAGAAATTTACACTGTTATCAACTTTTCAGCGTAATCAACTCACCATTTCCAGTGTAACCTACACTTTTCAATATTAACAACCTCAATTGTAGAGTGAATACATTATATACCAATTGCGTATGATACATTCACATTTATTTTATGTTTTGTTATTGGCCATAAGCTTACATAAAAATGTGTTGCATGTTGTAATCCGAAAATAATATTTCATTCGTTTCATAGGAATTTGCTCATTTATTTTATTTTGACGTCCCACATAAATTTGTACATTACTAAAAGGGGAAGCATTAATTTACGTGCACACTCACAAAATATACATATATTTATCTATATATTATTACATTATATATAAAATACATTTTCTTAAAAAATGTATCGTTGCGTAGGATGCAAATTTCTATGAGACGAGTTGAGTATTGGGTATGTACTATGTGATGTTATATTTGTGTGTAAGAGCTTTAATGAATATTGATTAATTTATTGTATAGGTATAGATTAGACGAGTTGGGGATATAATGGACACTGGGAGTTTACTTATGAATAATAAATGAACAATAAGTGGGTAAATAAATAATAGGGATTAAAGATTTATAATCCCCGTAACTTTGCTTCATTTTGAGTTTGGACTTCTAAATTACACATTTTGATTTTGGTCATGTATGTTTATAAAAGGATCAAAATCAAAATATTTTCCAACTTACAAGACTAAAATCAAAATGTATAATCCATGTGGCGCAAATTCAAATTTGTGATAAGTAATAGGACTAAAAAAAACTCTAATCCCTAAATAATAATTAAATTATAGATAAAAAAATTATGAATACTATTATTTAAAAAAAAAAGAATGAACCAAATGAAATGGACGGCATATATGTCTAATTGGGTTTTTGCCCAACTAAGTATTTTTACCCGTGCGATGTACTGTTTACAATATTTATTAATATATATTATAATCTTAATATTAAATGATAAATTTAAAATAATAATAAATTTTTAACTTATATGTCATCTTGTTCATGGTGGTTAATATATACATTGTGCACACCGGTCAACCTGCGATAGTATTTCATACTTATATAAATTTAATATTTATGTACATTATATTAATATAGTTAATTTTTCTTATACACACAAATATAAAACGGCAAAACATTAATTTTAGTCACGTCATTAGTTACCGGCCGAAAATACAAGAATATGTATCGAATTTAAATTTCGTAAAATGTTGAATTTTTTAATAATAATCGTGAAGACCAAGATTAAATTGAAAGTTGAGTACAAGGTAGTGCATTTTCATAGAATTGGCCCCATTTTTTTAAAATTCCACAACTATATTCCACGCCTTTATTGCAAATATAATTTAACTATTTTTTGTTAATCAATTTAAAAAAATATACTGTATATATTAGTAGGCATATAATTTTAAATTATTTATATTTAATTTTTAAGTGAATAATAATAAAATAAAGACAATAACTTAGAAAAAAAATAGAAATTTTAGTATTTATATATTTTATTGTCTTTAATCATTTTGAAATTTTATTAATAAATTATGCATATTTATAAAAATTAATAAAGTACACCTTATTTATTTAAGGTCACACTCATTTATGTATTTCTAAAAACAGTTATGCGCTAAATAAAATTAGGACATTATCTTAATAAATATGTTTAAGTAAAATAAATAAATGAGAAAGTTGGGGATGATTTCATTAATGGCCCATAAGACCTAAATCTAAACCCAAAATTTCAGAAACCAGCTTATCCACATTGTAGTCTTGGTTCTCTTCCTCAGTCATTACGACGGATTTTCAGCGGCCTGGCATCGCTGCCTCCTCCACTTCAACCGCCGACTCCTCCCACGCCGGCGCCTGTGCGCTACATCAGACACAGTCGCCTCGGCGCTGCCACACGCGACGCACCCCCTGCCGTCCACGTCCACGCCACGCTGTCAACTGAAGGTATAATTGAAGCTGATTATATTTAATTAGGGTTTCAAAATTATTATGGCAATATTGTGATATATGCAATGCCCGTGTTGTGAATGGACAAAAAAATAACAAAACTAGATTCGGATATGATGGTTTAAAGATGATTGTTCATAGCAAGTCACGACTTTACTGTTCAATAGCCAGTAACCAATTGTAAAATTACTGTTGCTTTTATATATTTATAGATGTATTGAACATTGAAAGGCAATCCTCCCCCATCTAATCAAATATGCCCTATAATTCAATCAAGATTCAATCACTCCCACATCTCAGGTATCTTTTGATCTTGGAATGCCATGTGAGAAACCAGATTGGCCAAAGACTCTGCATTTAATCTCTTTAATAGGCAGAGATTCACAGGTATTGTTAGCTTCATTTTCATTATATATTTTATTTTAAATTGGAAAATGAGAAAACATAACCCTATCCCCTTTCCAGAAGAACAGAGATGAAGAGAGGTCACATTTTCCGCAACCCATAATCCCCCATCCCATTCCCAGAATGCCGATTGATCTTCAGATTACTGAGAAATTGAAGTTAGATTCGTCAATTCCGGCCGAACTGAATTTGAAAGCACCATTCTCGTTATACCTTTTCTTTGACCACACTAGTTATGCAATGGCACATTGGCCTCACTCTCTCTATAGAATCGACATCGACCCGACAAAAAAGAAGGAGGAGGAGGAACTGTTTCCAATTCTGAAATTCCCAGTGGAAGAGTATCCGACGAAAGGGATGAGATCAGAACGGTTGGGCTCCAAAGTATACTTCCTAGGGGGGACGAAATATCAGAAGATCAATCCTCCTCGTCCTCCTCTAGAGGTATACTCTCATCCTCGAGATGTATACGAATACGACATTCTGACTAAAAATTTCAAGAGGATGGATGCTAGCCTCAACGCAGGGAAGCCCAAGCCCTGTGTGGTTTTTGCTGCGAATGGGAAGTTGTACGCCTTAGCCCCCATTCCTCTTTGTCCTGCTACTATGCCCCCTTCAGAGCAACATCTTTTTCTCTCCCAAAAGAATCTATTTGAGTGTTTCGATCCCATCACCAACGAGTGGCAAGTTTTAGATAATCTGCCACCACTGAATATAGGCAAAGATAAGCAAGAACTCTGTGGCTTAAATTGGCTTGGATGCACTGTCTTTGAAAGGCATCAACAGGTTGTGCTCATAGGAAAAACGTCCAATTACTTTGAACCGGCACGTTTGGTTAGATTAGTGTACCATCTCCAGCAAGAAGATTGGACATGTCATAGCCTTCATAGGTGAAATTTTGACGACATTTCGGTGCACCTCAGCTTGCAGGAGGCGGCAGAAGACGACTGTTTTTATGGGCTATCCCGCGGGAATGGACCACCTACAAAATCAAAATCTGGGTTTTTTAGTGAGACAGATGAGCATCTCCTGACTTCAAATGCTTTTTGTGGCAAATCTCCTGTCCCCGATGGTGTGGTGTTTATGTCCACCCCTGATATACCACCCGGGGAGGTGTATAATTTGTTCTTCAAACAAAGGCTTCTTTACTCCAGTACTTGGTGCAAAACGTTGCTGCGTTATGTAGGGAATGACCATTTTTGTCATGTAGCCTACGGGATGCTTCCGAAAATGGATAATAAAAAAGTTCCCTTTGAAGACGATCGTGATTGGGATCCATATGCCCTGGGAATTACTATTACTTTGTTCATGGAGATCAAAGGAGGAGAAGAAGAACTCTGTTTCCAAACTCAGATTTTACATTCTCAAAGTTATGTTATCCGGACTCCTTTCATCAACCATGGGGCTTTGGAAGGATGCTTTGTTGATATCCATGTGAGTACTTTTGTCACATGTACTTTAATTTATGTGTGTTAAAGTTTGGTCTTGCTCTTATTGCATGGTTACAGGATGCATATAAGTTAATTACTCTAATTTATGTGTTCTGAAATATAAATCATCTATATTTATGTTTGTGTAGGAGCATTTGCCGAAGAAAAAGAAGAACAAGAAGAGTGTGCAGTTGTTTGGATTTACTGGAGGGTGATATGTGGTGATATTTTGTGGAGAAGGATGTATGTAGCAGAATGCGTTTTTGGTGCTCCCACAGTTTAATTTTATATGCAGAAAGATATCATCACCAAGACTTGATATGTAGTTAACTAAAGTCATTTTATCAGGGGTTCTCTTTTGGGTTTATAGCAAGGAATTGTAGTTACCTTGCGTTAGTCTAATTGTTAATAGAAGACATGTTTATTATTTTGTGAACACGCATGCTGAAACGGTCTCATAGAAGACATGTTTATTATTTTGTGAACACGCATGCTGAAACGGTCTCATAGAAGACATGTTTATTATTTTGTGAACACGCATGCTGAAATGGTCTCATGGACTTGCAGCTGGCTTAACATTGCAATCATTTGGTTGATTGATGTAGAAAAGGGTTTATGTTTGTCGATTACTACTCGAGGCCTTACCAGATGCATTATATGGTGATTTTCAGCTGCACATTTATGTTGAATATGTTTGTTTTCATAACAGATAATGCATCAAATGCATTTCAATTGCAACAACCATCTTTTGTTTCATTGGCTGAATGATGCTGCAGGTGGTTTATTGACATGAATTTAGGTTGCCTAGATTTATTGGTAATATTTATAGTTGTGAGTCAACTCTTTGCTGTTTATCAAGGTTTTATTTGTTGATTATGTGATAGGGTTTCAGAACATAAGGTACTAATTTGGTTCATCTTATGATAATTACATCTTCACAATCTATTGCTGAATTTAAATCAGATTATCCTTATTTTGTTGTTTTTTATAGTGACTTTTCCCTTGATTCTGTTTTTCCTTGAATTGTTCTTGCAAAACCCAGAAATTGTGTGCATTACTGCATTTTACATTCTCACAGTCCCGTTTATCTTCAACAGTTTCTGAATTTGCACGTGTGTGCATTGCTTCTGTTGGATTGGGAATTGATGTATGTATCTAATCTCTATTAGAGTATTCTAGATTAGTTGCCCTAGTAATTTCTTAGTGCTGCACTTTTTGACTCTTAGATTGTTTGTGATAATGTTGGGTTTTTTGTTGTAAGACACTTAGAGTTAACCAACATAGATTACAGAAAAACACAATGAAATGGACGAAGCAAGACATCCTCTTAAAGAGAATAAGAAGTACAGATACAGATTTGCAGGTACAACATAGCTAAAAGCTTTGAACATGGAGTGCCATCTAACAAACATTGAGGCAGACCATATTATTAAGAAAAAATGGTATTATTGTTCTGTTAACAGAGCTTTTACACTTTCTTTCAAAACAAGATAACAATGTATATATATACATAAACAGCATGGGGCATGAAACAACAACTAGAATCATTGTTTCTTATACATGCCTTTCTCAATCTTCTCTAAGACTTACTGTTATCATCATTCTCCATGGTACCCGATTACTTTTCAACTGCTGGACAGGATGACTCCATCAAACTAGCAGCAATTGCAGCTTTCAAATCCTCATCTTCATCATCTAGTAATGTTTCTGCCTCCTCATATTGGTTGTAGGGATCGGATATCTGTTGTTCACGACCTCTCTTGTGTGTTCGCGATGCTGAGTTACAGGATTTGGTGATCCTTTCTGCATCTTCAGGCAAAAGCCACTGGCCATAACCATTGGAAGATTCAGCCGATGACATAGGACACTCCTTGGGAAAGTTTCCCTTAACCAGAAAAATAGTCCACCCCAAGCCTTTCAAAGAGTCGAGATAGGCTGAAAGGTAGAACTTCGAGAGGAGCTCAGGTGCTGGATAGAGGCTGTCAAAGTTGTACCGTTCCCTATTCACTTTCCGAATGCAGAACCAATGGTCCTGCAAATGGCAAATAAATGCATTTTCCTTTTCAGGGTCTATCTGAGCTGGCTCAGCTACCGGACTCTCTAGGGGAATGACTTGCAAATCCCACACTTGCAAAGCTTTCTGTAGAACCTGCCACCTAGAAAAAATCATCATTCAATTTTTGTGCAGTGTTTTGGTATTGCTTCTAAAAATGAATTAGGAAAATAAGCAGTTGTAGCATCCATGAGTGATATTGAGCCCTCATTTAGCATATAGCTAGTAAAGATAAGAAGAGTTCAGTAATTATTAGGCTGGAGAAAGTTGAAAATGAGTTGTGGTCTTCCCACAATTTATATTTGCATCTTTTCAATTTAGACGTGAATTTGACACAGTAAAATCATAGTAAGATGAAGCTCAAATAATACCAACCAACCAAACATGCACAATAAAGGATTCAGAGATGAGATTACTTGTGCATTACTAGTGCTGATGTCTCCTAACATTATTTATGTATGGCCTAATCATCGCTATATCTGCCGCCAGTCCATGAATAGGATTTGATATCTTTGATCAGGTGTTGTTCATTCTTAAACATCATCATCATCTTATGAACATACCAACAAGTTCGTTCTCCACTCTTGGGAATTTAAGATCACCTTCATTTTTGTCCATTTAGCAGATAATTAAAGCAGATGAACATAGGTAGATAGAAGCCTAAAACGAGCATAACAACAGAGGTATTTCTAAAAGAAAGAGCTTTGCAGCTGTTGGAGTTAGTATGTAACAGATAAGCCACGTCGAATCTTGTTATCGTTTGGTAATAGCCAAATTAGTTAGAGGCTTTGCTAGATGTTAATGGAAATACACTATACGGAACTTGTAGCTAAATGAGGATATAAATAAACTTCCACGTAAATCTCTACCTAATAGCAGAACAAATGTGCCACGCTGTAACTTGCAGGGCTAATGATTCTCCATGGCACTGAAGAAATCTTGTGTATAATTCCATTTCAGCATATATATATTGAAGAAATCCCAGGTTTGAAAGCAGTTTCCTTACATAAATTGCACAATATATACACTACCTAGGTTCTAAAAATTCAGTAATTATATTTCTCACGAGGTCAAAAACACAAACAATCACAACCCCACAAGCAAAGAGAGAAACAAATTTCATGTCACATCTTAAGTATATAAATAATTCAAAAGTATGGTTTGCATTTTTACATTACCCAATTATTAATGTTTAATTGGATTGATATTAAGTAATGTGCATCATCCGGATGACAAGGTTGCAACAAATAGCATTTATGGTTGAGACATGTGACTTTTGTAGAACTCAAATTTGGACTCAAGAAAGACCTTGAGGTCCCCTACATTACTAATCTCTTCACACTATTTTATAAAGATAGTAATTTGTATATATCTATTATATAAACGAACATTTCATGACAAAAGAGAACAAGATTGATCAACATTTTATGAACTATAATCATTTTTCAATTACAGTGAATATGAAGTACTCTGCATTCTTTTTTTCATTAATAATTACTTCTAAAATTATGTGCCTTGCCTTCTTTTTACTAGAAATTAAGGATGCAGTTTAACTAATTACATCTAAAACCTATTACCAGAAAAATGAGGATTAATTTTACTATGGCCATGACAGCACTAAATCATTTTGTTTATGAATCTGTCTGACCACCTGGACTGATCAAAATGTTTTTTTTTTTTTTGGTTTACTTAGCATCTTTTTGTTTTCCTTTCCTCCTCGATTCAACGTCTTAGATGAATTCTATTGAATTTGTATAGCTTGCTTCTTAATTCACAATGGCACTCTCTTGACATTTCTCTCTTTCTCTCTCAATTTGGTACTCATTATTTACCATGTGGGCTGAAGGTTAGTGATTTTTTTTCTTTTCAAAAGAATGTTTGCTTAGATAGAAGAATTGAATTGGTGTTTGATTTTATTTCTTTTGCTTTGTAGCAAAGCTGCATTTTTCTTTTTCTTTTTTTCTCACAAATAGAATCTTTGTTCAGTCTATTTTTTGCACATTTCCTTAGTTTTAGTGGAATAACATGATTTGCACCTTTGACGAGTCTTTCGTAAATGACATCAGTACAATAATTATGATAATGATATTAAAATGTAGATTATATTATAATATCGATGATCCATAAAAAAAATTTAATTCACATTAAGAGGATCTAAATTTTCAAAAAAGAAGATCCAACTTACCACAACAAATTGCCTCATGCATCATACAAGATATCTTGTGTTCTACAGTTGATTATTTCAGGATAAAAATCAAAAAAATAAATGCACGAAAATTAAGTCAGAAATATCTTCACAACTAGAATATATCTTTATGGGTCTTTGCAAGATTAGTATACTATCTTTACGTGTACTTGTAAAATTAAAATATTATATTTACAAACTTACAGAAATAAAACTTTATCTTTTAATTTACGATATATATTTTTTTTAAATGAAGGTTAAAAAAGCCCTAATATTTGGTTGCATTTTATAAAATTTTATCCTGAGTTTGCCAACACAAAATAGTGTCCTACTTTTGTAAGTCTATAAATATATATAGTATTTTAATTTTACTAGTTCGCTAAGATAGTGTTTTAATTTTACAAACACCCTAAGGTACAGTGTAGAAGGGAAACGTTAGAAGACAGAACATATATATCTCCTCACACATTCATATATTAAATTTTTTTTTGTTGTACAAATATAAATAGTATATTAATGGGGTGTCTAAAATTGTACAAGTGCACGGGGTATATCTAGGAAAAAAATTAGGAATAAATTAAACAGGAGAAACATACCAAGAATAATACAAAAACCCTTATATTACATTACACCATCATCGTGAACATGTCTATGAGAAAAGAGGGGAAGAACTCTCCAACCACAACCTCAAGAAATTCAGACTCAAGATAGTGCTCATGTTCTTCTCTCACATACTTTCTTTTTCCTTGGTATTCGTCACAAATATGCAGAAACAGATGCCTTATATACTTAAAGAGAGCGTACATGTCAGTACCATAATGATGTTCATCATCGTCATAAAAAGCCTGAAGAGGTGTATTACCTGTCAAATGATACCAATTTGCAGCAGTATAGTGATTTCCAGAACGTATAACAAAATCAATGTTGGGATTATAGTTCAACCAAAGTTTTTCGAAATAGTTGAACCTTTCATTCCAATCCCAAAGCGATGGGTGATCTTGCATTATTCTCATATAAGACGGCCCTATATTGGCTGAAATCATCATAGTTTGAAGATTTTGCAAAATCCTCGGGAGTGGTGTGCCTCTCCTTCCCAAAAACTTTTGGAAAATGATTTCCTCTAAGTCGTGAATGTCGTCTTTCATTTCACACAGACTTGAATCTAGAATTAAGTTTATCAGTATCACATTGACAGACCCATCTATGGAGTGATACAACAAATAATTGTTTGTATCACTAAGATTTCCAGTGCCCTTCTTCTATGGTAATTACTGACCGCTGCAAACAAACCTCTTATTATTCCCCGACTTTTTTTTGCCAATCTTCTGGGATTCCAATCCGAGATACTTTTCAAATTACTCTTTTTTAGGTCTTCAACATATCCATTACGCTTCAACGACCAGATGTCTTCTTCTTCAAGTGACTCTAACACTTCAGTTAAAATGTTTTCGTACCTCTCATGTACTAGAACACGATTTCCAGTTCCTACAACGCCCATGTGAAGATTGTTTTCAAGAGATGGAAGGAAAATGTCATATCCACTGTATTCTTCGTCACTAGTAGCACTAAGTGGTAATAGTGCACCGTGACTGTCATGGGGACACGCCTTTGAGAGCGTTTCCGATATATCTTGTTGTGAAACGCATTCAGCCGAATATTGCGCTGCCTTTCCTTTTTCCTTTACCTTTTTTCTTCGGCATAAGGTCTAGATGAGAGACTAATATTAAGGGGACGCTTGTTTGAAATTCTTCAATGGTAATGGGAATAAAATTAAAATTTTATTTTCCTCATTTACCCTTACATATGTTGAATGTGAGTTTATGTTCATGGTGGTTACATCATTAATGTTGTGCTTTAATTTTAGAAAAGGTTGACAAAAAAGAATGTTGTTTGTTGTGGTATGGGGATTGATTGAGGAGGAGGATTATAAGGTGAGATGGAGGTAATCAAATGGGGGTGATGATTACCTTATTTAAGAAGAAAAATAATGCTATGTACCTCATTTGTTCTCATTAATACAATAATTACTATGTGTATATCCCCATTCCCATTACCATTGATGAATTACTATGTGTACTTAAAGAGATAAATTACTCTAAAGATCATTAATGTAGTCCTCCTCAAGCATTTAGTAGTCCTAACTCCTTGGAAAAACAAAAGTAACATATATGTCATCATGTAAACTGAATAGTGGATTATTGAGTCAATCTCAGTAGCTAATAATGACTTAGAATGCTCATTGTATGGTATTTAATCATATATGCATTTATGTGTATATTTTTCCTTTCTTATTTGTTTACTGATTTGTTTTTTTTTTCTTAATGTTAGTCTCTCATCTAGACATTTTGCCGAAGAAAAAAGGTAAAGGAAAAGGAAAGACCGCACAATATTCGGTAGAATGTCTTTCACCCGAGCAAGATATATCGGGAATGCCCTCAGAGGCGTGTCCACATGAGAGTCATGGTGCACTATTTCCCATTAGTGCTACCAGTGACGAAGAATACGGTGGATATGACATTTTCCTTCAATCTCTTAAAAAAATCTTCACGTGGGCATCGTAGGAACTCGAAAACGTGTTCTAGTACATGAGAGGTACAAAAACACTTTAACTGAAGTGTTAGAGTCACTTGAAGAAGAAGACATTTGGTCGTTGAAGCATGATGGATATGTTGAAGACCAAAAAGGGTAATTTGGAAAGCATCTCGGATTGAAATCCCAGAAGATTGGCAAAAAAAGTCGGGGAATAATAAGAGGTTTGTTTGCAGCGGTAAATAATTTCCATCGAAGAAAGACGCATGGAAATTTGAGTGATACGAAGAATTTTCTGTTGTATCACTCCATAGATGGATTAGTGAATGTGATACTGATAAACCAGATTCAAGTCAGTGTAGCATTAGGGTCGACATGCATAATCTCGAGGGAATTATTTTTCAAATTTTTTTGGGAAGGAGAGGTATACCACTTCCACGGATTGTGAAATATCTCCAAAGTATGATAATTTCATCTTATTTGGAGATGATTGATAGGAGAATAATTCAAGACCACCCATCGCTTTGGGATTGAGAAGAAAGATTCGCCTATTTCGGCAAAATCTGGGTGAACATGGAATGCACAATTGAATATGCTATAGATTATGGAAGTCACCGTACTGTCACAGATTAGCATGATATGATACCCAAGAACACACCTTTTGAGACATTTTTTTAACTATGATCATGATTATGGTACTAGCATGGTTGGTCTTTTAAAGTACATTAGACATGTGTTTCTGCATATTGGTGACATATACTAAGGGAAAAGAAAGTATGTTACAGATGAACATGAAAACTATCTTGAGTCAGAATTCCTCGAGGCTGTAATTGGAGAATGCTTTCCTTTCATTCTCACAGATGTTTTCACTACCATGGTGCAAGGGTTTACGTATTATTCTTGTTATGTTTTTCCTACACTTTTCCTGTTTTGATTATCTGTTCAACTTACTGCATAATTTTTTTTGTCTAAATATTAGATGGTGGATGAGTGTCCCAAACTTAAAGTGTTGCTCGTCCCGAGCAACGAAAAGAAAATAAGAACAAGGTGGGAAAATTGTGAGAAATTCCATTCCCAAAATGCGTACTCAACAAGTGCCTAGACTCTTAACTATTGCAATTCGTCCCAAAAACCAAAAGCACAAGTAGTTTCAACAAGTCACTGTGAATAGTACAATATCCAAATGCATGAGTTATCTACTCAGGGATAAGTATTTCTCTCAACACTCAAAGCAAAGATAGGGACGTGTATGCACTCAACAATCATATCATGTCAAATAGTAAACATATGCTTGCAACAAATCTCCTCTCTCCACCACTCAATATGCTCAACAAATAGGATCAATATGACTTAAATAGGATGTAACATTGGTTCTTTGGTAAAGGGTAGGATGAATTTTGGAAGTAGTGACTCATCTAGTGGAGGATAAAGGTCGAATTTTCTCATTTAATTCATCAACTCAATGTATTCAACTCTCACCCTCATTTTTCAATGCAAACTCAACAACAATTATTCACCTTCTTTTCACTTGAGCCAAACAACTTTTAAGCTCCATGAGACATTTTTTTTCTTTTTTCTAGAACTTTTAACAATTTTCACTTGTCTCATTTTCCTCTCTTTTTTTAGAGCACTCATCTTTTTTTTTTTCTAGCACACTTTTACACAAATTTCCTCACTCAAATCACAATTCAACAATACCACTTTTCTCTTCCTCCACTAGAAAGGGAGATGAGGCTTTTTAGGATAAGTGGCTGCAAGTAATAGGTAGCCAAAGAATAAGGACATCAAGCTCAAAAGGGCTAACTAAGGACTTATGAATTCAGGTTCAGAAAAATTTGGCAATGTAACTCATGAAAACAAAGATGACCTATATCATATCCCATTGTTTTACACAAATGCAGTCTCAAGCAAGATTTCAAGCAAGTTCTAGAACTAAAGACAATGATTGATCCACTCACAAGTAATAAACCGGACAACAATTCGGTTAAAGGCTCAATTCTCACCGGTTACCAATGTAACCCAAGACATTTTTCAATTGACTTTTCACTACAACAAGTTACAAGCTTCATGCATTCAAGACCAAAGGTTTGAATCACAACAAGTGAGAGCACTAAATCACTCAGCTAAGCAACACCCTAGGAACAAAGAATCATCACAATAACATACTCATTCACAATCACAAATACAAATAGGTTAGGTGCATATGTGCAAATGTACAAGGAATCCCAAATCAAATAAAATACACTTAGGGATGGCAAAATGACACGCCTCATAGCCGGCCCGCCCTGACCTACTCCATTTGGGGCAGCCCCGCCCCGCCCCATCCTGAGAATGGGGCAGCCCGCCCCGCCCTGCGCATAGGGCAGGGCAGTCATGGGTTTGTATTTTTACTGCCCTGCCCCTCCCCATCCTACCCCATTGTATATATTAAATAAATATATAATATTTTAATATATATTAATACATACTATATATAATATTTTATAACATATAAAATAATTAATATCCTACATTTATAATATATTAAATAAATTTAAAATTATATTATTTATTTATTGTAATTCTAATGTAAAATTATTTTTGTGAATATATTTTGATATATTTATTGCATTAATTATATTTTAAAATAATTTTTTATTTGTCTAAAATATATATTATATTTTGGTATAAAATTAACATGGGGTAGGATGGGGCAGGGCGGGGCGATCTGCCCCGCGAAGGGGCAGACATGGGGCACAATGTTCTGCCCCGCAGTGGGGCATGGGGCAGGGCGGGGCTGCGGGGCAGAGGCGCGGGGCAGGCATGGGTTCTTAGATACCCGCCATGCCCTGCCCTGCCCCATTGCCATCCCTAAATACACTCCCCCAAACTTAGAGCTTTGCTAGGCAAAATCTAAGTTTGAGCCTAGAGTGAACAATTAAGCTCATGCCTAAACTACACCTTCCTAACATGTAATCAAACAATTCAATTCACACACTAACCAAATGCAAATACACCCAACATCACGAGGTAAGCACAAAATCAGCAAGGCAAACAAGGACAAGTGTGCGCCTGTGCAGTGTAGGCATAAAAAAATCAAATAAAAATCACTCCCTCAAACTTAGAGATTTGTTAAACAACTCTAAGTTTGGGTTCGTGGTACCTCAGCCTGCACCAATTAACTCATCTTCAACCCAGCACAATTCCTTTTCTCTTGTGTTCTTTTGCAAGCACTCGTCTCAAACCTATATTCCAATAATTAAAGAGAAACAGAGGTTATTAAACCAAATCAAAAGAAAACCTAAAGAAATATATAAAAGCACACAAAGAGAATTGGTTGCCTCCCATTAAGCGTTATTTTTATTATCCTATGCCGGACTTATTAATTAAAACACAAACTCCCTCAACGAAATGGCCAAGGATAACGGTCCTCCTTGCCATTGTACTTCACTCATTGCGGTTCACGGTCCAGGAGGCTGTGACAATGGGCACATCGATCTCTCTTTCCTCTTCTCATGAACACACACCCCGTATTCTTGCTATCCCTAATCTCTATCCACTCATCCTCTCTTTGATCGAGAATTCCTAAGCTTTTCTTCAACTCCACTTTCTCATCAATCTTGAAAAGAGGTAAAATAAAATCATTAGGAGTATCGTCAATTAAAGTATCAATCGAAGAGGTTAAAGATTCAGAATTGGTAGTTTCTCTCTTCGATTCTTCTTCTACTCTTTCTTGAATTTCTTCCCCATTTCTACTCGTGTCCATCAAAGGACATTCTTCCTCATTTTCAATTGATGGAATACAATCTTCCAACATACTCTGCACCTGCATCTGCATTTCACTCACAATTTGGATCACAGATTGAGCCAACTGGCCTATTTGGTGCTGCAAATTAATATGGCTTTGGTGCATTTATTGCTCCAAATTCTTGTGACTTTGATGCATTTGTTGCTCCATGCTATTCATTCTGACCTCCATCTTCTCTTGCTTTTCATATGTCTTCTCTAATAAAAGGATGATCATGTCTAACGTAGGACTCATTTCCTTATGATGACCATAAGATGGTGAATGCTCCTGATAAGCAGGAGGAATAGGAGGTGCATAATTATCTTGATAAGAGTATGAAGAATTTTGCTGGTAGTGTGGTGGATAATATGGCTCGGGAGTTGGATTTGGTGAATATGGAGGATAATAATCTGGAGGTGGGTAGTATGAGTCAAGAGGTGGTGGATAATAATGAGGGTAAGCAAGCTGATATTGAGAATAATACAGTGGCAACTGCTAGTTTTGAGACCAGTCGTCGCCTCTTTGCCCCTCGTACTCGTCATTTAGGTGATCAGGTACCTGAAAAAGTGAAGACATATGTAAAAAAAAATCAAATAAACAAAATAATCAAAATAAGTCGTTACCTCCCCGGCAACGGCGCCATTGACTTGTTCTTAAATTTTACAAATTAACAAAATCCTAACACTCAAGAGGAAGGGATCGTGTAGTAAGTGCAAGTATATGGACCAAGTATTATCGAACCATGGGAGGTAAATATATGAGTTTTTGATTGTTTATGTTCAATATGAAAAAAATAACTATTCTAATAAAATAAAATGAAAAGGGGGTTTTTTTTCCTAAACTCTTACAGGCATGAAAATAATAAAAAATTAAGAAACTAAGAATGAATTAAACTTAAGAACAAATTACTAACTTCCAAGTATGAAAGTGCAAGGTTTGAAATTATGCTCTAAACATGATCCTTAGGATTATTTTCCCCCTATTAGGCTAGACCAAAATATAAAAAGGAAATGTTCACATAGAAGTGTCAAAAGTCAACACTTAATTAAACCTAATACTCATAGACAAGTGATTAGACTATGTTGTCTATCATCGACGAGTCAGGATAAGTGCATCTAGAGCCCTCATTCCCGCCTTTAAGACAAATTAATATCCTAGGGTGTTGAATAATTTAATTCTTTCCCGCAAGGGTATACAAACTATCTTATTCAGCTCTCACTAATTTTTAATTAGTGTTTCATGTCATCGTCCTCAGCTAATTGACACGACTGGTCCAAACACTAGCCCAATTAACAAGACTCACAATTTAGAAATCCTATAATTAGATTAATCAAACTCGTATACCTAATGGTCTTAAGCATGCACGTAGTCAAATTAATAAAACCAAAACTCCTAAATATTTATCTCACAATCATAACATAACATAAAATGAGTCTCAAATGAACAGCAAATTAGCCTGATCCTAACATGGGTACTTTATCCTAATCTACGACTAGTGTTTTCATAATACTCACGTCTCTCTCTTTTTATAATTAGCTAAATGAGCTTTTTCCTTAATGCAAGAAATGGGCTTTGATAAATAAATTAAGGCTTGGCCCAATATTACTTTCTTGTTACCAGCAAAAAGGGCAGATGCTTTTTCCAATCGGCGAAACTTCCCGGCGAAGGTTGTTACGGGCGGTTGTGGCGGTTTGAGTTGTGAACAGCGATGAGAACAGAGGCTTCGCCGTAGGGCTGTGCGCAGAGTTGAATCAGCGGTGGCGGTTGCTTCGAATCGGTGAACGGCTGTGATTTCGGCAGAGATGATGGTGCTTGTGGGCTGAGTGCGTAGATTCCAGGCGGTTGTGGGAGTGTTGTCGCTGGTGTCGCGGATGCACTTCGACAGAGAACTCGGCGAAGGACGGCGACGGTTAATTCTGGCGAGTGCAGTGGTCGGCCATGGAAGAGCTTCAGGATGTGGCGGCCAGTTTCAGGTAGGCGGTGGACTCGACGGAAGAGATCCGTCGGCTGTGGTATTCCGATGAACGGGCGGTTCCATGGCAGTGGTTGTGTGGTTTTCCGGCAGGTTAGAGGCTGTGGCTTGCTTCAAATCAGACACGAGCAGGCGGTGAACGGTGAAACATGGATGTGCAGTCGGTTGGGGTGAGTATAGGCTGTGGGTATGTTTGATTCAGCTGTGGAGAACAGCTTTTGGTGTGAGTGAATACAGCTGGACAGTAGCTGTTGATGGCATCCTCCATTGCGTGGGGCCCTTGCTTTCATTCAATTCCACCTAAAATAAATCAAATGAGTTATCAAATAAAAATTAACAATTTAATTCTTAAACTCATTCAATTTTTACAAAAATTGCAACACAATTAAGATTTCCACACTAATGCTCTATTCATCAAATTAATGCACGTAATTGCAAGAAATTCTCTCAAAATAGTCATATAAAATACCCAAATTTCGAGCAATTTTCACACCAATCATCAGTGTAGCATTAGGGTCGACATGCACAATCTCGAGGGAATTATTTTTTGAAATTTTTTTAGAAGAAGAGGTACACCACTTCCACGGATTATGAAATATCTCTAAAGTATGATAATTTCATCTGATTTGGGGATGATTGATAGGAGAATAATTCAAGATCACCCATCGCTTTGGGATTGAGAAAAAAATTCGCCTATTTCAACAAAATCTGGGTGAACATGGAATGCACAATTGAATATGCTATAGATTATGGAAGTCACCGTACTGTCACAGATTGGCATGATATTATACCCAAGAACACACCTTTTGAGACATTTTTTTAACTATGATCATGATTATGGTACTAGCATGATTGGTCTTTTAAAGTACATTAGACATGTGTTTTTGCATATTGGTGACATATACCAATGAGAAAAGAAAGTATGTTACAGATGAACATGAAAACTATCTTGAGTCAGAATTCCTCGAGGCTGTAATTGGAGTGTGCTTTCCTTTCATTCTCACAGATGTTTTCACAATCATGGTGCAAGGGTTTACGTATTATTCTTGTTATGTTTTTCCTACACTTTTCCTGTTTTGATTAACTGTTCAACTTATTGAATAATTTTTTTTGTCTAAATATTAGATGGTGGATGAGTGTCCCAATGATAGTCAGCTACTCTATACGTTGGATGATAGGAACTGCTCATATCGTCCTCCTTTGGAAACGCTTTATGGGTTTTATTTTGTGGTATTCATGTATGTTGACCAATTCTTGTAATTGAAAGTTTATGTGGCTAATTGATCTTAGGGAATTGCCCAAACAATAATCAAAGATATAATTTGGAATAGTTATATGAATTGTAGAGAGAAATGTAGAGAGAGGAATATTGTAATGTATTTCTTGTATTAGGAAAATCAGATCCTTACAAATGAGCCTATTACAGCTATTTATACACTTGTGAGGGTGAGGTGGCGTATTTACAAGCCACATGGCCTCTGGAGGTGACAAGTGTCCTCCACTTGTCACCTTCTTAGCTATTTGCTCCACTAACCTTAACCTAACCGATTTACACACTCCCTCTAAGCTTTTGGAGATCTCTGTGTCTTCATTTTTGGGAGCGAAGTGCGAGCAAGCCGGCGAGCAGCATAGCGAGCAATGGGGCGAGCACCTTATGCCTGGTCCCGTGGCTTGGTGCTTCGCCACTTCCAGGCTGGGCGAGCAAGGCAGTGAGCATCGTGGCGAGCAGTATGACCTTGGCTACGTGTCTTAGTGCCTCGCCACCTCCAGGCAGGGCGGGCAAGGCGGCGAGCAACCTGGGTTTGATCACGAAGACTTGTTGCTTCGCCACCATTGAGCCAGGCGAGAAAGGTGGCGAGCAACTTGGGTATGGCCACGTGGGCTTGTTGCCTTGCCACCCCTGAGTCAGGCGAGCATACTGGCGAGCACGTTAGCGAGCAACATGTACTTCGACTTATTTTTATATCTTAATCTTTTTTCAATCAATGAAGTTAATTCCTTTTATCAATATTTGCCCCTCAGTATATGCTTTGATTTGATTCTCTATATCAAAGTATATGCTGGAATGATTCACTGTGTTGGAGAACAGTTAGGCGAGCAGCTTGGCGAGCAGCATGGTGCTCGATTATGTGCTCGGCCTTTATGTTCGTCCTCTCTTTTGACAACCGACGTGACGCTCTGGAAAACGAGGCGTCTCCTCGTGTACTGTGCCAATCAGTCACACGAAAAGACGCGCCCATTTAAAACTTTTTAAATTCTTTGCAATTTGATCCCTGAAATTTTTCCTCCTTTTTTCTTTTAACCATAATGTATAAATAGCCATTTCTTTCACTATTCATCTTCTTCCTCACTCGATCATTTTCTGAAAATTTCCGGCGCTCAAGCTTTACTTCGATTTTCAGGAGATCTTTGTTATTCCCATTTCGACGAACGACTTTGGAGTCTTAATCGAAGGTAATCTCTCACTTATTTGCCTTTAATTTATCTTTTTGCATTATCCTCTTTTTCTCTTAATTCTTGGATTTCCATTTTCTGCGCTCGTTCATCGGATTCTCCTTCGAAATACTTGATCGGAATCTAGGCAGTGAAGTTTTCCAATCAATAGTTAGCACACTCCTACAACAAACCTTCTTTTCCTCCCCTTTTCTCGAAAAAATGTCATCATCCTCAAGTTGTACTATTTCTCACCAGAATCTGGGCAAACGACCGGTGGGGAAGGGTGGTCCGATTCGCTGGCCTTTCATTTGTGTACCTGGCGGGATCCGAACCCGAGATGATAGAAGTTGATCGCCCATCGGAGGAGGGGGCCGAGCAGCTGGGCGAGCAACCTGGCGAGTAGGAGCAGGTAGTCGAGCAACCCGCTGCTCACCCCGAAGGCGATGATCAGGAGGCCGTTGAAGTGCTCTCCAGTAGCGATGATGATGATGACTCTATCACCGAGTGGTTTGAGTCTGTTGGCTTCCCACAACCTCACATGTTGGAGAGGTCTATTCCCAAGGGTATCGTGCAAGAGTTCAATTAGAGAGCATATTATGAACGATACACTGCTGACTTCCCTACTCCTCCTCGACAATATCGAGACCTTGAAGAGGATGATCGCACCAACTACAAGGCAAACACCGTGGAGAGTGTCATTGATGAAGATGACCTTGATAACATCTGGAGGGAATACCACATCCCATGTGATGTAACAATGTATGCCCCTCGAAAGAATGAGAGGGCCGATTGCCCTCCGGAGGGACTAACGGCGATTAACATGCACACACTTGCCGCCGGGGTGACGTTGCCTCTTCATCCACTTATCGGTCGTTTCCTGGAGACAACGGGTTTGGCTATTACACAGCTTACACCCAATGCCTGGACGTACCTGATATCTATCTGTACGGTCTTCGCCTTGGAGAAGTATAAAGACCGCCTGACTCCGCAAGAGGTGAACTACACCCTCTGCCTCAGTAAGTGTTCTGAGGAAGGTCAGGGTTATTATTACCTGAAAGCGAGGAGTGACATGAGGATCCTTGAAGGACTGCCCAACAAGGTGAAGGACTAGAAGGAGCAGTTCTTCTTCATCGGTGGAGATTGGCGTGCCCCGGACAATAATGAAGGACTTGGGGGACGTATCATGTCTCCTACTAAGTTTGGCGAGTTGCAGCGTAGGACTTGTTTGTACTTGGGATGTTATTTTTTGATATCGTGTCTAACGTCTTGTTCTTTATGTTGCAGGCTTGACTCCTCAGGACGTTCGAGTATCTGAACAAGCCCAGTTACCGCATTGCATCGGGGTTGATCACAATTCCTCACCACTTACGAGCTCAAGTTGCTCATCCCGCAGGTATATTTATCATGTTCTTTGAACTTTTGATTTAGATTTTGAAAAAATTTCTAACTCTTTTTATGTCTCTCTGATGTTTGCAGCTGCAGAGGTTACTATCGCCATCCCTCCATCCTTCCAAGCGTTGAACCAACGATTTGGGATGGCACGAACCAAGAGAGACCCCCCTTCCGTTGTGTTAGCCGCTCAGAATGCTGCTCAAGCAAAGAAGGGTGCGGGCACCGGGCAAGCACTCGATCTGCTACTCCCCCAAGGGCTCCTCGCACTGAGGATCGACAAACCCCCAGTAGCTCCCCAAGTGGCGGTCGTCGCTTGCAGCGAGGGGATGGTTCACGCATCGAGCGTGAAGGTGATGCTGCCAAGAGGGCAAGGACTACGAGAGCCTCAGGTTCCGGAGGCTCAGGTCGCGTTGAGGCTTCTGAGCCTACACTCCCGGTCTCTGCTGGCACTTCTACTGCCCCTGCGCCCATACGCTCCGTAGGGCAACTGACAGACATCTCCTATCTCGGATGGGATCAGGACCGGGCGGCAGGGTAAAACTTCTTGGCTTCAACATCTTTACACTTATGAAATTTTGTGATGAAAATTTTTCTAAGTATTTTCTTGTATGCATTCTCTGCAGGTATGATCCATCCCGTTATCTGCACCGCACCACAGCTGTTCATCAGTTCGCACTAACTCGTCCCCCAAAGACTCTCAATGAACTTCAAGGTCCCCTTCGGAGAGCCGTAGAGTCTGCCACTCGTCATTGGACCCAGCCTCAGGATACCATCATTCAGCACCAGTCTCTGACGGATAACATCCGCACAGCTATGCATCACTCGAGTGGTGCTCTCATCACCGCCCAACGTGCTATTGAGCAAGCTGTCACGTTGGAGAAGTCTTATGCTGTGCTGAATGATACCCTGAGGAAGAAGAGGGACGAGATGAAGAAGAAGGTTGCCACCTCAGAAGCTAAGGCTAAAGTTTCCTTGGACTCCGAGCAGTCGGCGGTTGCAAGTGCTGAGAGGGCTAAATCTGAAGCTGACAGCCTTCGTGCTGAGTTGATGAGCATGCGAGCTAAGCTGGAGGAGGGCCGGGTTGCCCAAGGGAAAGTTACTAAACTGGAGAGAGAACTCCAAACTACCCGGACCCAGCTGGCCGAGCATAAGGCCGAGCATGTTGAGTGTTACACTGCTGCAGCCGTCGCTGATATCCGAGCCGAGTCCTCTGACTTTGGGTTCATCTATACTTTTGCCGAAAACCTCCACGCCTACCATCACGCTATTGGTGAGAATGAGGATCCTTGGGAGGCCTTGAAGAAAGAGTTCACCGAGTTTCTCACTGAACGTCCTCTTAAGGATGGTCTTGTTGTCGACATCGGGGACCTTGAAGAAATGGGCGTTGACCTGAGCGTCGTGCCTCCGAACCTTAAGATCATAGGTGGGAATTACCCACCTTTGCAGATTGACGCTCAGGATGATGTCATGGTAGATACTGAAGGTCTATCTCCCATTGAGGTCCTCCCGGGTCTATCTCCTCAAGGTACTGATGGGCAGGTAGGCGACCAGGCCGGCGAGCACGTGGGCGAGCAGACTGGATAGGGCAGCGGGCAGGCAGGTGCTCAGCCAGGGGAGCAGACTGGCGACCAGCCCGGCGAGCAGTAGAGTGTTGGCAATTTTTGCCTTGGACTTTTTGTTTTTGTTTTTAATTTTTTGCTTCTTCGCCCATGAAGGCGCCCCACATGTATTTGAAACTCCTTTTTGTTAATGAATACGCAGCTTCCTTTCCTTAGAACTCGTCTGTACTTGTATTTTTGTTGATATTTTTGTCTAAGTTATTTATTGCTCATTTTTGTTTATGGTGTTTTGATTGATTCGTCTTACTTTTCTTTTTGCGGAATTGCGAATTTACACCTTTTATTTTTCATCTCTTTCGATGTAGGCTTATTGATTGGTAAGGACTCCATTTTACTGGTATATCCATAGGGTTAGTCTCAATACCTTGCCTTTATTTTTTACTCGTAAGTCTTTTGAGCATATAACTTGAGACATTCTTTGGTACGTCAACCTGCTTAAAAAACATAAGACGTTCGCACAAACTCTTCTTGAAAGGAAACATCTTCTTATTCAACATAATGCGGCTTTACAAACTTGACTCTATTTGAACCGAACCTGCTTGCCCCTAAACATGTTGGGCGAGCAAGGTTTTAAAAGAAAATTTTTACAAGTCTTTACTGGTAAAACTTCTTGAGGTATGCAGCGTTCCAAGTGTATGACGAAGGGTTGCCTTGCATATCTTCCAAGTCATACGTCCCATTTGGCCAACTATTTGTTAACTTGAACGGTCCTTCCCATCTTGGACTAAATACTCCCGTTGGGACTGCTAGTATCCTTCTCATGACCAAATCACCAACTTTGAACTTTCTATCTTTAACTTGCGAGTTGTAATATTTTTCCGCCCATCGTTTATAGACCGCATTTCTTAGCTCCGCCGAAGTTCTTGTCTCTTCAATCAAATCCTTTTCAACTGACATATCATCCTCGTTCGTTCCTTCGTCATATCTGATTATCCTCCACGTCCGATGTTGAACTTCTACCGGAATGACTGCTTCAACTCCGAAAGCCATGGTGAATGGTGTCTCCTCGGTACTTTTTCTATAAGATGTCCTATAAGTCCATAGAACTTCTGGCAACTCGTCGGCCCAACTGCCCTTTCTTTCTTCCAACTGGATTTTCAAAATATGCTTCAGGATTTTGTTCACGGCTTCGACTTGTCCGTTCGATTGAGGGTGATATGGTGTGGAGTAATGTTTCTTGATGTCCCATGAGGCGCAGAAGTCCCTTAGCTTACTCCCATCAAACTGTCTTCAGTTATCTGTGACGATCGACTGTGGCAGCCCAAATCTGCACACCAAGTTTTTCCAAATAAAACTTATCATTTTTTCTTGGGTTATGGTTGTCAAAGCTTCAGCTTCGGCCCACTTAGTATAATAGTCCACGGCCACTACTATGAATTTTACTCCACCTTTTCCAGGAGGGAATGGGCCCATCAAGTCGATACCCCATTTAGCAAATGGCCATGGACTATACACCGATTTTGATTCTTACGCCGGTGTATGGATGCTCGGAGAAAATTGTTGGCACTTCAAACATCTTTTAGCATATCTGATGGCATCCTTTCGTAGTGTCGGCCAATAGTACCCTTGCCTAACAGTCTTGTAAGCTAGGGCTTGCCCCCCGGCGTGGCCACCACATATTCCTTCATGGATTTCTTCTAACACTTTCTGACTTTCTTCCGGGGAAAGGCATCTGAGCAAAGGAAGTAAGATTCCCCTTTTGTATAACTGCCCCTCGATCATCGTGTATCTAGCAGCTTGCTTCACAACTCGTCGTGCTTTCCACGGATCTCCCGGCTGCTCTCCATTGGTCAAGTATTTAGTGATGGGTGTACGCCAGTCGTCAATCACTTGTTGGTTATTTACTAGTTATTGCCCCCTCTTCAACACTTGATTGATATAATCAAATGTTGAAGGATTAGTTAGTTTTGTTACAACAACCTCCGAGATACTTGCTTCTCCGGTACTTGTAGCCAAACGAGCTAGTGCGTCTGCTTGCGTATTTTCTAGCCGGGGAATCTGCTCAATGTACACTTGGTCGAACTTGGATATCAGATGTGCTACGATCCTTTGATAGATAATCATCTGTCGATCTTTTACCTCGTATTCACCTCGGACTTGAGATACTATTAGCTGTGAATCCCCAAAAATTTGAAGTCTGGTTGCCCCCACAGCTAACGATAGTCTCAATCCCGTAATAAGTGCTTCGTATTCGGCTTCGTTGTTAGTTGCTAGGAAGTCGAACCTTATTGTTGAGGCGAATACTTGTTTGTCGGGACTCACTAGTACAACACCCGCACCAGCCGCGGAACTTGTTGTTGAGCCGTCTACATAGAGGTGCCATGGGTATATACGTCCCCTCGTCGGATCTTGAGGGTAGGTTAGCTCTACTATGAAGTCTGCTAGAGCCTGCCCTTTGATCGCTGTTCGGGGAGCGTAGGTTATACCATACTGGCTGACCTCTAGTGACCACTTTAGTAATCGTCCGGCAGTGTCAGGTCTGTGTAAGATTTGTCTCAAGGGGAACGTCGTTAAGACTTCCACTTGGTGGTCAAAGAAGTAGGGCCGGAGTTTTCGTACTCTCATCACCAATGCGTATGTCAACTTCTCCATTGGGGAATACCGCAGCTCCGCCTCATGTAACATTTGGCTAACATAGTATATCGGCAAGTGTGTCTTGCCCTCCGCACGTACTAAGGCTGAGCTTATGGCCACCTCCGATGCTGCCAGGTACAAATATAACTTTTCTCCTGGGATGGGCTTCGACAGGATCTGAGGGTTGCTGAGATAGCTTTTTATATCTTCAAACGCCCTTTGACAGGCATCAGTCCAGACATAGTTACTCTTCCCAGTTCTTTTACATATGCCTTTGCCTTTGATGGACTCAAAGAATGCCCTATTCTTGTCTCTGGATCTGGATATGAATCTGTTTAACACCACGAGATATCCCGTGAGTCTTTGAACAGCTGGCACGTCCTTCGGTGGTCCCATCTCTAGAATGCACTTGACCTACGAAGGGTTAACTTCTATCCCTCGCTGACTCACCAAATGCCCCAAAAATTTTCTGGACTGCACCCCAAAGCTGCTTTTCTTTAGATTCAGCTTCATGTTATATGTCCTCATGATGTCGAATGCTTGTTTGAGGTGCTCCAGGTGGTCTTCCTTTCTAAGGCTTTTCACCACAATGTCATCGACGTAGACCTCCATTGTGTCACCAATATGTTGGTCGAACATCTTGTTAACTAGTCTTTGATACTTGGCGCCAGCATTGATTAACCCGAAGGGCATCCTTTTCCAACAGAACATATTTTTGTTCGTGTAGAAAGCTGTATGTTCTTGATCATCAATATGCATGGCAATTTGATGATAACCTACAAAGGCATCCATAAACGTCATTAGCTAATGTCCCACCGTGTTGTCCACCAACTGGTCGATGTGAGGCAAAGGGAAGTTATCCTTTGGACACACGGCGTTGAGGTCTGTGAAGTCTATACAGAGCCTCCACGTTCCGTTCGGCTTCTTGGCCAGGACAGGGTTTGCCACCCATTGTGGACATAGTGCTTCCTTTATGAGCTTATTGTCTAACAGCTTCTTCACTTCACCAGTCAATGCTTCATACTTATCGGGTCCGTATTTTCTTCTTTTCTGACGCACAGGTTTCTTCGTGGGGTCGATGTTGAGGCGATGACAAGCATGTTCCACTGGTATACCCGTCATGTCTTCATGTGACCATGCAAATACGTCAAGGTTAGCACGAAGGAACTCTTCCATCTTGCTTCTATAAGGTTCCTCCAACTCCGACCCAATAAAAAGTTCTAACTCCTTTTTATCGGGATCCACCTGTATGGACCTAAGCTCTTCGACTGGAGTGGCGCGTAACCCAACCGGGGCTCAATATTTTCGGGTGCATTTGACTGGTCTTCGGCACCGGTTGCTGGCATATCATCTTTAACCTCATCACTCGCTTCAGCACCGGTTGCCGGCATATCATCTTGAACCTCCGTGTTATTTCCCACTTGCCCCCCAGTCTGTTGACCTTGTAGGGGTGTATCATCTACCTCCATCTCCTCCGGCGTTTGATCAACTTCCATCATCTCGGTATCGATGGAGATAGCATCTAAGATGTTGGGTTCATCAGGGGAATGTTGTGGTGTCGCCTCCTCATAGACCAACACCTGAGTGACAGGCTTCTTTAAGGTTAGCAGACATTCTCGCGCCTTCTTTTGGTCTTCCTTGACTGTACGTGCACCCTTTGAAGTTGGGAATTTGATGCAATAGTAGTAAGTAGAACATGCGGCTTTGAATTCTGAAATGAAAGGGCGGCCGAGGAACCCGTTATAAGTGGATGGTTGATCTACAACTAAAAAATCTAACAACCTAGTCATCCTCCTTTCCGGGTCCTCTAGCGCTACAAGTTCTACTGACAAACGTATTACACCTAGTGGGACGGTCACAGCCTCTCCGAATCCCACTATCTTATGATTACAGTCTTCTACGTAAGACTCGTAATCCCCTAACTGATCTAGTGTCTTCTTGAAGATGATGTTAGTGTAAGCTCCAGTATCCACTAGCAGTCGGTGTACTCTCGTATTCATGATATTTGCGCTGATGACCAGTGAGTCGTTGTGCGGTGTAAGGATTCCTTCAAGGTCCGCTTGTGAGAAAACCAAGTCCACAGTTGGTTTCCCCAGCACCTTTGATCCGGACCCCGATTCTTGTACTTGATTGACCGCCCGGATCTCTGCCTTCTTTTATCTTTTTTACGTCGGGCGGCCATCAACCATTCCTCCTGCTGAGCCAATTTCCTCAAGTACAAGGATCTCGCGGTTAGGCTCCTGATGTGTTGGTATTGTTGGCGGACCTCTTCGCACTTGCCTATTCGGGGCCCTTTCTGTTTCATCACTATCCTCATCATCTGAACCTCCTTGTCTCGGCAGTCATTTGTCTCTTCCCCAGAGCTTTTTTAACGAATTCCGCAAGTTTCCCATCTTCATAAAACTTTCACAGCTGTTTCAGAAGATCGCGACATTCACTGGTGAAATGTCCGATGCTTTGATGGTAAGCGCAGAACTTATTCGGGTTCAGCTTGCTTCTATCTTGCCTGATTCTTCGGGGAGCTGCAAGCATATCCTGGTCTTTCACAGCTGTGAAGACATGGTCAATTGTGGTAGCCAATACCTGATTGAGCTTTTTTTTGTATTCTCATAAAAATATATTTTGTCCTTATAGTAACACACATTTGTTCATATTGTAACATAAATTGAGAGACAAATGTGTGTTACTACTAGAACAAATATGTGTTACTGTAAAAGTAAATATGTATTACTATAAAATTAAATGTGTGTTATTATATATATAAATATTTATATAATAATACAATATTAAATATATTTTTTTTAATTAATATAATAACTAAAAAATTAAAATAAACTATAGCATGGGTGGTGTGTGCACGGAAGGGTATGTATGTAGTGTGTACGTGGTGGGGTGGGGGGGTGGGTTGTGGAGTGTGTGTAGTGGGGCGGTTACATAGAATGTGATTACCCTCAGCTGCCGTAATTCAGCACTCTCGCAGCTGCACGTGGGTTTAATTTTCTGTTATATCTATTTTTAGAAATTTCTACGGTAGAAATTTTTACACAAGTGTCCCTCATTTAAGATTAATTTTGGCAAGACATATACATAGGTACAACTATTATGAGTTAATCAAAAAGAAATATTCAAACCAAGATAGATCATTTGATGGATAGAACGTCAACATAGTTAATATACTATTCACTTATATTATAACTTTTTTTTCCATCACATTATTTATATTTTTTCATTTTTTTATCACATTACATATACTTTTTCACTTTTACCTTAATCTGTGTGCACAAAAGCAACAAACAACTTATTCTGGGACGGAGGGAGCAACTGTTTGTGAAAGTGATATTTTTTTATAAAAGTAATATGCATACTTTTGATGAATGGACAAATTAGAAAAGTGTGCAAATTTTTAATTGACGGAGGTAATATAATTTTTTTCTTCAATCTTTATTAAATTTTTCTACATAGAGCCAATTTATAATTAGTGTTAATTTTGTGAACTATTTTGTATTTTCCCCTTTATTTTACTCAATAACGATTGAACTGATTCTTTTTAAAGGTCAGACTCGAATATATAATCTTTCAGTATATATATAAAATAATATTTTAATCCCTTGAGTTGTACTACCTCCGTCCCAGGAAAGTTTGCGGTACTTTCCTGGGCACATGTTTTAAGAAAAAGTGTAATGAGTAGAATGTGTATGGTGAAGATTGTGAGGTAAATATTTTAAATGTGGAGATTTAAAGGAATATTTTCATTTTGGGAGTATGCAAACTTTTGTGGGATATACTAAAAAGGAAAGTATGCAAACTTTTGTGGGATGAGGGTAGTACTACTTTAAGAAGTTTGATGTAAGATGTAATATTAATATTGCAGTAGCTTTTTTTTTTTTTTTTATAAAAAATAAGTACTTCACATTGTTTAAATTAAATTGATAACAGACTCGTAGTAGTGTTTTGAACTAAGAAATTAGTTTCTAATCAAAATATTTTACGACATAAAATATGAATTAAAAGTACAAGATTTTAGCTCCTTCATAGACAAGGCTATACATTCAATCATTTTCCTTTGATCATTTTAAAATTTTTATGTTTCAAAGAATTTGATGTTAATAATAAAAGACTCACATACATCTGTAAGGTAATTTTATTAGGTCAACTGAGATTTTTGGTGTTTAAAAATAAGAACTAGAAATTTTTTAAAATATAACACCAAATTTTATATGCATATTGTGTACGAATTTTAAATATTCATTACATTTCAATTTATATGCATCTAATGTACAAATTTTAAATACATACATGAATCTCCACATATTTGTCACATTTCAATTTATATGTACGCATCATATGCCCAAAATTTTAATTATATAAACTAATTATATTTTTTTAAGAAATTCTTTTATAACTTAATAAAAAATTATGGAGAAGATGAGTTGAAATAATAATAATATACTCTCTTTGGACTTTGGGTACGAAATTGATTGCAGAAGGCAGTTAAATATATTTTTAATTATTATTTAAAAAAATATTAGTTAGTCATTACTAATTATTTTTATTGGATATTAGCAATTATTTTCACAATCTATGATTCCTTTTCTTAAAACACACATTATTACATTGTATATACCCTTCCTCAATATGAATGCAATTGTTATCAATAATTTCAATCCCTCCACCTCTTCACAAATTAGAAACAAGCTAAAGGCAAAAACTTGAAATAAAGGTGGCCTATAATCACAAACTAGAAAGATGGAAAAGTTAAGAAGAAGAAAAAATAAAACCTTGTGTTGATGATGCCTTTGTTTTTCTCCATTCTTGATGTGCAGATGTATCGAATACAAATAAGATTTCTTACTCTTCCTTTGATCTGATAAATGATATACGCATGCCATGTTAATATAAATAGACAAAAGCATTAGAAAATTGGTTTTTATTTTTAGAAATGAAGTTGGGAAATAGGATAAGACACGGACACAATATCAGATTGAAGGGGTGCACATGATTGGATTTTGTCCCAGTTAAATTTACCTTCACAAAATTAAATAGAAAAAGATTATAACATGTGTACTATTACTATTGTAGGGCAAATTTATTATAATAGCCATGTTTTGAAACAAATAATAAAAATAGGGGAGAAAAATTTTGTGTTATCATATTTTTCTACTTTTTTAATATAATATTATATTACTACTATAATATTATTATGTTATCGTTGCTATAATAAAATAATTTATACAACTATGATTATAACTAAAAGGTGTTTCTTAAAAATAATTTTAAGATTTGTTCAAATATATTAAAAAGGTGATACCAAATGAATTATTATAAGTGCAGACGTGAAATTTTAATTTTAGTCATTTAATTACAATATTTTAGTAAACGGTAAATATTCATTTGAGAAATTTCAAAATTCACGTGCGATACTTGCATGTAGTAGAGGGTTTTAGAATAATTGTGTAATATTTTTGTGAGTGTTAAAATTTCAAGTTTTAAATTTTAGTCCATTAATTATTAGAATTTTTTTTTTAATTTTAATTGGATAATTTTCGAAAGAAAATAATTGTACATTATACCACTAGTGAGTTTTTTTTAAAAAAAAAAACCTAGTGATTTAAATATAGATTTCAAGCTTTAGATAAGACATTTTTTTTAAAAAAGATAAAGTCTTAAATTTCCTGTTGCGATATTGAAATTTTGAGGGCGTGACAACGATTGAGCTGATTCTTTTTAAAGTGAATTTATAATCTTTCAATATATATATATATATCAAATAATATTTCAATTCAAATTTTAAATTTTTTGTCCATACGTGCCTAATTTTTGAATCATGAAAAAGAAAAAAGTGTGGGGGGAGTTGCATGGATTTTTCCCAATACGTTGGCAAAGGATTTTGGGGTAGAAGGTTTGGGATTAAAATCAAGACCAGTATTGTGTAGGCCCAGGTTATATGCACCTGTATGTAAAAGAAGTACACCCAGCCCTGTAATTTTACCTAATTCAAAGATTCATAGAATGTCATATATACCCTTGTCACTCCTCTCCTTAAAATACATGCACCCACTGAGTTTTCTTAAAATTTCGATCCTTACACAATCAAATTCACAAAAAAAAAAATTACAAGCTTGTTCAAATATAAATAACACTAAAAAATACCCAAAATAACTCAAAAATAATATTTAAAAATTCAAACACTTCGTATAATTTTTTAAAAATTTCACCCTAAAAAATATCTCCTTTGTGATTTTTTTTAACAAGTAAGAATTTTCAAATTTTTCCCGAAAAAAAAAAGTTCAAACAAAAACTTGAAAAAATAAATTTAAAGATTTTGCCCTATTTCATAATATCAGATTCTAAAAGAGATGGGAGAAAAAAATATACAAGCACAAACTTACGCCACCTCAAGAATAGGACTTGGGAGAGATTTGGAGCAAAAGAAAAAACAATGGAAATTGAGGAAGGGATGCGCACTACGCACCAAAAAAGAAAATGGAGGAGAGATGATAGGAAAAAAGAATAAAAGAAACAAGAGGAAGGGCGGAAGAAAAGATTAGGGGGGCAAAGGATTGCAGTAAGATGGAAGAGGGGCGGGGGATTCTGCGGAGAGGGGAGAATAGGGTGGTGGAAGATGATTTAGGGGTTTTTAAGGAAGATGGTAATTTATTGTGTAAGCTGGCATATAAATAGGCGGACATGGCTGGGCCTGTAAGATGGGCTGATAATTCATTTGGGCCGAGAGGGAGAGGAAAACAGGTCTGGGAAGGAGAATTTGATGGGCCATGATTTTAAAAAATCGGCCCATGGACATGATTTTCAGCAATATTCACACCATTTTCAGCAATATTCACCCCAATACTAATTCCTGGATCCGCCTTAATATATGTATTACTCCCTCCATCCCATAAGGCATTGCGGTGTCTTTTGGGCACGCGGTTTAAGAAAAATATATAATAAGTATATTTTTATGAATATTATATGTGTGTTGTGAGATTAGAGTTTAATAAAAGATTTCCACTTTTAGGCATGCAATTTTTTTGTGGAACAAATCAAAATAGAAAGTATGCAATGTCTAGCGGAGGGAGTATCTGATAGTCATATGTTTCTGCTAAAAAAAATAAGCTTATAAATGTACTGCTCAAACTCCTTATTGTATCAAGATTGAAGCTATTGCTGCCTCTAGATTCTTGCTCAATGGCATGTCTGACATTTGGTCTTGCAGTCTTCTTTTCTTGTCCAAGTGAGTCATGCTGGAGCTAACAACAGTACCAAAACTTCATTTCACATAATAGATCATTTTCCAGATTGATTACTCATATTTAAAGTTCACAATCTATGATTCATTTTCTTAAAACACACATCACTTAACATTATACATACACTTCCTCAACATGAATGCAATTGTTATCAACAAATTCAATCTCACAACCTCTTCACATAGTTAGAGACAAGCTAAAGGCAAAATTTTGAAATAAAGGTGGGCTACAATCACAAACTAAAAAGATGGAAAATTTTAAGAAGCAAAAAATAAAATCTTGTGTTGATGATGCCTTTGTTTTTCTCCATTCTTGGTGTGCAGAAGTATTGAATACAAATGAGATTTCTTACTCTCCTTTTGGTCTGATAAATGAAATATCCATGCAATGTTTATATAAATTGACAAAAACATTTGAAAATTGGTTTTTATTTTTAGAAATGAAGTTGTGAAATGGAATAAGACACATGCATTGTATCATATCGAAGGGGTGCGCGTGATTGAATTTTGTTCCAATTAAATTTACCTTCCCGAAATTAATTATAAAAAAGGTTATAACAAGTATATTGTTACTATTGTAGGGCAAATTTATTATAATAGCTACATTTTGAAAACAAATAATAAAAATAGGGGAGAAAAGTTTTGTTTTATGGATTAAAAACCCGTCGGTAATAGAAAATTAGACTGAAAATCCAACAAAATAAGAACCCTCAATTGCCTCAAGTTAAAATGAACAGAAGTTGGACTTCACTAATTCTTGCAATTGCTTTATATCAGCAAATTCTTGTGCCTGCAATCAATTCGTCATTGAATTATCTTTATTAGTAAAAACTGAGATAAGTATTATCATACATATATATGTATATAGAACCATGGTTTCTGTATAGTAAACCGAGTCTGAAACTCCAATGTGAGTGCTCAACTATTTTTTTGCCTTAAAATATTTTGGTTGAGGAAAAGGAAATGAGAAACATAATTTAATTTAAATTTATAAATTAATGAAATCATTTTAGTGGGGAAGTGGTGGTTATATCACATACAATTATAATTTTTTTAATTGAAGTGAAATATGAAAAATATAATATGTATAATTAATCTTAGAAAATATCAATATATTCTAATTTAAATTAATAAAATTTGTCAACTGAATAATTAAAATTCATTAGAATTTTTTATTTGGATATTAGTAAGAACACAAAATCTTGGGTGCACTGAAGTGCATAGTATGCATTTGAGATTTATGCTAAATTTTATTTTTAATTTTGATTGGCCCAGTTTTATGTATGGGCTGATTAAAATTAATTTTGAAATTGAGGCCCAATTAAGGGTGCATGAGATGCACCCAAGTGCATCCAAAACACTCTCTAGTAAGAATTGGTCAATTGAGCAGCAGACTAATGATTTGGATTTTGATATATAAAATCAGTTTTATTCAAAATTTTGAAAATCAAATTTTAAAAATTATTTTCAATTATATTTAATAATAAATTATAGATAAACTAAACTAAACCTTTTTCAAATATATTTATAATTAACGTAAATAGTATTATGATGTTTCTATACATAAAATAAATTAACAATTAAATTAAAAAAAATATAAAAGAAATAAATTTTTTACATTATTTCAAATATTTTTATAATTAAAAATTGTATAAATTGTATATTGTTATATACAACTTTTTATTATTTAACTAATTTTTATATTCTACTTTTAAATTTATTAAGATGATATCTTAATTTATTTAAACTCATTTCTCTATCACTATGCATATTTTTTTTTACTTTTGTAATATAAAATTATATTACTATTATAATATTGTTGTGTTATCGTTACTATAATAAAATAATTTATACAAGTATGATTATAACTAATAAGTGTTTCTTAAAAATAATTTAATTTTTTTTCAAATATATTAAAAAAGTGAGAAAAGTTTGCTAAAAATAATTTGAATATATTTATGTTCTAATAACTGATGTTTAAAATTTTAAAATGCATGGTAAAATTATTTTAAACAAATCTTTACAATTGATGTTTATTAACATATTAGTGCTAAGCTGATTCTTTTAGTATATATATTAAATAATATTTTAATTCAAATTTTAATTTTTTATCCACACGAAATACAGTACCAATTTTCCTAATTTTTAATCATGAAAAAGAAAAAAGTTAGAGGAATTATGGTTGAGGGGCATGAATTTTTCCCACTACGTTTGCAAAGGATTTTTGGGTAGAAAATTTGGGATTAAAATCAGGACCAATGGGAGAGTTGGCCGCATGGGTTGAGGTATGAGGAGAGGAAGAAATAAGGTTGGAAATGGGCTGGGCATTAATATTGTGTACGACTCCGATATTCTCAACCCATTTTTAATTACTTCACTCTATACTTAATTTTTTCATTCCAAAATATCTTTTGTTATGTTATTTTAATGGATTAATTCACCCTCATGTTCTTCATATGAAAATCCTATTTATGATTTTTGGGTTTTTTTTTTGGAAAATTAAAATTTAAAATGGTGAAGTGAATAATGAGGTGAAATAATTAAATGGGAGAGAATATCCGTATCCTATTGTGTAAGCTGGCAGAAATAGGGCTGGGCCTGGAAGATGGGCTGATAATTCATTTGGGCCGGGAGGGAGAGGAAAATAGGTCTGGGAAGGAGAATTTGATGGGCCATGATTTTAAAAATTCGGCCCATGGACCTGATTTTCAACAATATTCACGCCATTTAGGTCAAAAGTGATTGAGTCAAAGTTTGAAGGGTAGTTGAGATTGGCAGATGTGGTGAATTCAATTTCACCTAAAAATAAATTCATTTTCAACCCTAACCCTAACCTTTCCCAATCACCAGAAATCGACCACATTAATAGTCGCACACAGCTTCACCACCACCCAGCCGTCGATCCAAAGTCGCGCCTCGCCTCGCCTCGCCACGCCACACACAGCGAATTTATATATACAACAACCATCTTCATCGACGCCGGGAAGCATCTCCACTGCCTGAAGCTGTTCCTCGCCGCCGTGAACCACACAACAACCATTGTATATGATTGTAGCCAGAAAATTTGTAAATCTGGGTGAGGCATCCTGGCCTCAAAAGGACCACTCTGTCTGTCTATAATCACCTTAAGGCCAGATATATTAATCTTTGTGGCGGTTGGTGTCGTAAGAATAAAACCATTGAATGTTTTTTTTATTCCATATAGTTTTTTTTTTTGATCTTTTTCCCTGCGAACAATAATTTCTTAGCGCTTCACTTTTTGACTCTCAGATTGTTTGTGACAATGTTGGGTTTTTTGTTGCAGGACACTCAGAGTCTCTTAATAAGTCTTAACTCACAATGACATTCTCTTGACATTCCTCTCTCTCCTATTTGGTACTCATTATTTACCATGTGGGTAGAAGGTTAGTGATTTTTTTTTTTTATGGGAATTCCATTTTCATTTACTTGCAATTCTTTCTATATTTGTAGTCTGTAGCATTGCAATTCTGTTTCCTCTGTTTTGATGTCTTTAAATGTTGCAGTAGAGAGAGCTCCATAATTATTTGTTTTTCTTTGCGTGTGGAAGTTAGTGTTTAGGAAGTGAATAAATGGCACATGGTTAAGAATATAACCACCTTCTAATGGTTGCCTTAATGATATGCAGAAAAGAACACATGCTTAAAGTCCCACTCGAACTCCAGCATTCTTATACTCAGAGTTACCTAACATCGAATTTGATGATTTATTTAGTCAGTAAATCAAATATGATTGCAATTTCTAATATGAAATTCAAAGGTTAATATTTTCTATCCATTATAGGTTTTACAGAATAATAAGAACAGGAAAATGATAACAAAAATTAACCAGCCAATCTTTTTTCTTTATTTAGTTAGTGCCATATCTTAATAAAATTCATGAGATGACACCAATTCTTAAGTTTAATTCATTCTTAGTTTCTTAATTTTTTATTATTTGCATGCCTGTAAGAGTTTAGGAAACCCCCCGTTTGATTTTTATTTTATTAGAATAGTTATTTTTTTTCATATTGAACATAAACAATAAAAAACTCATATATTTACCTCCCGTGGTTCGATAATACTTGCCCCTACTACACGATCCCAACCTCTTGAGGGTTAGGATTTTATTAATTTGCAAAATTTAAGAACAAGTCAATGGTGCTATTGCCGGGGAGGTAACGAGTTCTTTGTGTGCTTTTATTTATTTCTTTAGGTTTTCTTTTGATTTGGTTTAATAACCTCTGTTTCTCTCTAATTATTGGAATATAGGTTTGAGACGAGTGCGTGCAAAAGAACACAAGAGAAAAGGAATTGTTCTGGGTAGAAGATGAGTTAATTGGTGCAGGCTGAGGTACCACGAACCCAAACTTAGAGTTGCTTAGCAAATCTCTAAGTTTGGGGGAGTGATTTTTATTTGATTTTGTATGCCTACACTGCACAGGCACACACTTGTCCTTGTTTGCCTTGCTGATTTTGTGCTTATCTCGTGATGTTGGGTGTATTTGCATTTGGTTAGTGTGTGAATTGAATTGTTTGATTACATGTTAGGAAGGTGTAGTTTTGGCATGGGCTTAATTGTTCACTCCAGACTCAAAATTAGATTTTGCCTAGCAAAGCTCTAAGTTTGGGGGAGTGTATTTTATTTGATTTGGGATACCTTGTACATTTGCACATACGCACCTATCCTATTGGTATTTGTGGTTGTGAATGAGTATGTTTATTGTGATGATTCTTTGTTCCTAGGGTGTTGCTTAGCTGAGTGGTTTAGTGCTCTCACTTGTTGTGATTCAAACGTTTGGTCTTGAATGCATGAAGCTTGTAACTTGTTGTGGTGATAAGTCAATTGAAAAATGTCTTGAGTTACATTGGTAGCCGGTGAGAATTGAGCCTTTAATCGAATTATTGTCCGGTTTATTACTTGTGAGTGGATCAATCATTGTCTTTAGTTCTAAAACTTGCTTGAAATCTTACTTGAGACTGCATTTGTGTGAAACAATGGGATATGATATATGCCATCTTTGTTTTCATGAGTTACTTTACCAAATTTTTCCGAACTTGAATTCATAAGTCCTTAGTTAGCCCTTTTGAGCTTGATGTCCTTTCTTTGGCTACCTATTACTTGCAGCCACTTATCCTAAAAAGCCTTATCTCCCTTTCTAGTGGAGGAAGAAGAAAAAGTGGTATTGTTGAATTGTGATTTGAGTTAGGAAGTTTGTGTAAAAGTCTGCTAAAAAAAAAAGTGAGTGCTCTAAAAAAAAGAGAGGAAAATGAGACAAGTGAAAATTGTGAAAAGTTCTATAAAAAGAAAAAAAATGTCTCATGAAGCTTAAAAGTTGTTTGGCTCAAGTGAAAAGAAGGTAAATAATTGTTGTTGAGTTTGCATTGAAAAGTGAGGGTGAGAGTTGAATACATTGAGTTGATGAATTAAATGAGAAAATTCGACCTTTATCCTCCACTAGATGAGTCATTACTTCCAAAATTTACCCTACCTTTTACCAAAGAGTCAATGTTACATCCTATTTAAGTCCTATTGATGCTATTTGTTGAGCATATTGAGTGGTGGAGAGAGGAGATTTGTTGCAAGCCTATGATGACTATTTGACATGATATGATTGTTGAGTGCATACATGTCCATATCTTTGTTTTGAGCATTGAGATAAATACTTATTCCTGAGTAGGTAACTCATGCATTTGGATATTGTACTATTATTCACTGTGATTTGTTGAAACTACTTGTGCTTTTGGTTTTTGGGGCGAATTGCAATAGTTGAGAGTATAGGCACTTGTTGAGTACACATTTTGGGAATGGAATTTCTCACAATTTTCCCACCTTGTTCTTATTTTCTTTTCGTTGCTTGGGACGAGCTACACTTTAAGTTTGGGACACTCATCCACCATCTAATATTTAGACAAAAAAAATTATTCAATAAGTTGAACAGTCAATCAAAACAGGAAAAGTGTAGGAAAAACATAACAAGAATAATACGTAAACCCTTGCACCACATTGCACCATGATCGTGAAAACGTCTGTGTGAATGAAAGGAAAACACTCTCCAATTACAGCCTCGAGAAATTCCGACTCAAGATAGTTTTCATGTTCATCTGTAACATACTTTTTTTTCCCTTGGTATATGTCACCAATATGCAGAAACACATGTCTAATTACTTTAAAAGACCAACCGTGCTAGTACCATAATAATGATCATAGTTAAAAAAACATCTCAAAAGGTGTGTTCTTGGGTATCATATCATGCCAATCTGTGACAGTACGGTGACTTCCATAATCTATAGCATATTCAATTGTGCATTCCATGTTCACCTAGATTTGGCCGAAATAGGCAAATCTTTCTTCTCAATCCCAAAGCGATGAGTGGTCTTGAATTATTCTCCTATCAATTATCCCCAAATCAGATGAAATTATCATACTTTGGAGATATTTCACAATCCGTGGAAGTAGTGTACCTCTCCTTCCCAAAAATTTTTGAAAAATAATTCCCTCGAGATTGTGCGTGTCGACCTTAATGCTACACTGACTTGAATCTGGTTTATCAGTATCACATTCACTAATCCATCTATGGAGTGATACAACAGAAAATTGTTCGTATCACTCAAATTTTCATGCGTCTTTCTTCGATGGTTTTTATTTACCGATGCAAACAAACCTCTTATTTTTACCCGACTTTTTTTGCCAATCTTCTGGGATTCCAATCCGAAATGCTTTCCAAATTACTCTTTTTGGTCTTCAACATATCCATCGTACTTCAACGACCAAATGTCTTCTTCTTCTTCAAGTGACTCTAACACTTCATTTAAAGTGTTTTCGTACCTCTCATGTACTAGAATACGATTTCCAGTTCCTATGACGCCCACATGAAGATTTTTTTTAAGAGATGGAAGGGAAATATCATATCCACCGTATTTTTCGTCACTGGTAGCAATAATGGGAAATAGTGCACCATGACAGTCACGGTGCACTATTTCCCCTTAGTGCTACTAGTGACGAAGAATACGGTGGATATGACATTTCCCTTCCATCTCTTGAAAACAATCTTCACATGGGCGTCGTAGGAACTGGAAATCGTGTTCTAGTACTTTAGAGGTACGAAAACACTTTAACTGAAGTGTTATAGTCACTTGAAGAAGACATCTGGTTGTTAAGGCATGATGGATATGTTGAAGATAAAAAAAAGAGTAATTTGGAAAGCATCTCGGATTGAAATCCCAGAAGATTGGCAAAAAAAAAATCGGGGAATAATAAGAGGTTTGTTTGCAGCGATCAGTAATTACCATAGAAGAAGGGCGCATGGAAATCTGAGTGATACAAACAATTATTTGTTGTATCACTTCATAGATGGGTCTGCTAATGTGATACTGATAAAGTCAATTCTAGATTCAAGTCAGACATTCACGACTTAGAGGAAATCATCTTCCAAAAAATTTTGGGAATTAGAGTTACACCACTCTCGAGGATTTTGCAAAAATCTTCAAACTATGATGATTTCAGCCAACATAGGGCCGTCTTATATGAGAATAATGCACGACCACCCATCGCTATGGGATTGGAATGAAAGGTTCACATATTTCGGAAAACTTTGGTTGAACTATAATCCCAACATTGATTTTGTTATTCGTTCTGGAAATCACTATACTGCTGCAAATTGGTATCATTTGCCAGATAATACACCTCTTCAGGCTTTTTATGACGATGATGAACATCATTATGGTATTGACATGTATGGTCTCTTTTAAGTATATAAGGCATCTGTTTCTGTATATTGGTGACGAATACCAAGGAAAAAGAAAGTATATGAGAGAAGAACATGAGTACTATCTTGAGTCTGAATTTCTTGAGATTGTGGTTGGAGAGTGTTTTCCCTCTTTTCTCGTAGACGTGTTCACAATGATGGTACAATGTAATATAAGGGTTTAGGTATTATTCTTGGTATGTTTCTTTCCCAATCCAAACGATGAGTGGTCTTCTATTATCCTTCTATCGATCATACTTTGGTGTATTTCTCTTTCCTAATTTTTTTGGAAAATGATTCTCTCTAGGTCGTGCATGTCGGCTCTAATGTTACACTGACTTGAATCTAAATTTGGGTTTATTATTGTTACATTCACAGACCTATCTATGGAGTGATATAATAGATAATTGTTTGTATCACATAAGTTTTCATGTGCCCTTTTTAGTTGGTAATTATTCACAGTTATAAACAAATCCCTTATTATTCATGAACTCTTTTCCAGTTTTCCTGGATTTCAATTCAAAATACTTTCTAAATTACTCTTTGCCTGGTTTGTAAAGATACTTTGTGTTTTGACGATCATATGTCTTCTTCTTCAAGTGTTGCTAACACATCAGTCAAACTGTGTTCGTATTTCACATCTACTAGAACACGATTTTCAGTATCTATGCTATCCACATGTAAATTTTTCTTAAGGTAGCGTAATACTGCATTCACCGTATTCTTCGTCACTGGTAGCACTAATGGGAAATAGTCCACCATGATTGTAATGGGGATAAACTTCTGAGAGTATTACTGTTATATCTTATTTGGGTGGTGGTTAAATGCATTCTTACGAATGTTTTGCTACCTTTTCCTTTTCCCTTTTTTCTTTGGCATAATGTATAGATAAGAGACTAACATTAAAAAAATTAGTTATCTTAATATTAAATTGTTATCTATATATTATGTTCAAGAAGAAGGATAAAAAAAAAGGAAAGATTGCAAAATATCCGGAGAATGCATTTCACCATCACCCGAGCAAGATATAAGAAATGCTATTAGAGGTGTGTCTCCATGACAATAATGGTGTATTATTTCCCATTAATACTACAAGTGATGACAAATATGGTGAATATAATATTTTGCTGACATATCTTAACAAAAATCTTAATGTGAACATCATTTGTATTAGAAATCGTGTTCTAGTAAATATGAAATACGAACACATTTTGACTGAGGTGTTAGCATCATTTGATGAATAAGATATTTAATTTTCAAAACATAATGGATATGTAACAGATCAAATAAAAAGTAATTGAAAAAGTATTTTGAATTTGAATTAAAGAAAACTAAAAAAAAAGTTGAGGATTATAAGAGACTTGTTTGTACCTGTCAATTATTATCATCTAAGAAAAGATCATGAAAATCTAAGTAATACAAATAATTATATACTATATTACTCTATTGATAGATTTGTGTATGAAATACTGGTAAACTCAAATTTAGATTCAAGTTAATGTGACGTGAGAACCGATATGCATAACATGGGGAGAATCATTTTCCAAAAATTTTGGGGTGGAAAGGTACATAATTCTCATGGATTATGCAAGATATCCGAAATATGATGATTTCATCAAACCTAATGTGGATTGATAGGAGGATAAATGAAAACCACCCATCTCTTTGGGGTTGGGAAAATAGATTCACCTATTTTGTCAAAGGTTTGGTAAACATTGAAGGCAGTGGTAAAATTGAATCTGCTACAAGTTCTGTAAATAACCGAACTTCTATTGGTTGGTACCGTTTATTTGAGAATACACCTCTTCAAACTTTTTTTTTATGATAACCATGATTATGGTAATGACGTGTTTGATTTTTTTAAGTATATATGATATTTGATTACGCATATTGGTAACAAATGCAATGAGAATAGTAAGTATGTCAAAGAAGAAAATGGACACTATTTTAAGTCTGAATACCATGAAGTTGTAGTTGGGGAGTGCTTTCCCTTCTTTCTCATAAACACTTTCAAGATCATGGTGCAACATGATATAATGGTTTGATATTATTCTTCTTATGTTTCTCCTACACTTTTCCTGTTTAGATTATTATTGAACAATTTTTTTGTGTAAACGTTAGATGGTGGATGAGTCTTTGTTTTATTAACAGTTCTGATGGTGGATGAGGAAGAGAAATTTCCGTAGTTCCTAAAGGCCCATTAGAAACCACCCTGAAAGACTAATCGTGATTGAATCATTGACATGATTGATTGTTCCTCGGTATGTACTTATATGTTGTTGCACACTCTTAATCAGTCCTATCATATTTAAAAATTCTTTTAGAACATTTTTGTGTTAGGGTTGATATAGTTGCTTATATTATAGATATGTTTCGCAGATGAATGCTCATTGATATGATCCTTTTGGGTATGCCACTCAACTTTGGAGAGGCCGACTCCATGTGATGGGTGGCAGCAAAGAGAACAATCACACATATGGAACAGTGCATTTCGGTCATAGATGGCGAAGTTTTCCTCGAGGTGGACCTCACAGGTTTTTCATCATTTCTTCTGTGCACCTGAGAGTTATATGTGAATAAGGTTGTTTTTGCACACACCATACAGTCTATTATAAGCTCGTTATATTTTTGTTCAGATTATAGCATATAGGAAACTTCACTCCATCAGGTGCACATAGAATCCCAGCTGATTCTTTACTCTATTTTCTCATCTGTACTAATAGATTATTTTAATGCATTGGATATTCACACTTTCATAACGCAATTCTTCAATCATTTCTTGAAGAAGTTTGTACACATAAAAGGGGCATGTCCATGCTAGAATATTTCTCAGACTCTATGGGAAGTTTCATCTCTCCAATTAGATATGGAATCACCCACCCTAAAGGC